>JAVYIG010011028.1:0-64007 GCA_035222895.1 Strongylocentrotus droebachiensis
ACCCAAATGACTTGAAGACCAGTCTCTGTGCCCCAAACTCTTATATTTGACATGATTTACGTCGCTTGACTAAATTGATAGGAATATATGGGGCAGGTGACAAGTAAATGCATCGTAAAAGCAAAATGGGAGATAAATTATATATTTGGAGACAGAAGGTTGTTAGCTCACATATTGTAACACAAGAGTCAATATCCTTCTGGCTCTCAACAGACAAATTGTTTCTGTACATGTGACAGTGACCCCATGTGACCCCAAGACCCCGTGATGACACACAAATTGCCTGTTGGCGCTGAGAATCGAGCAAAGCCAGGGGCCTTGTATCCTCTTCCTTTCTATTCTACATTTCTTCAGTTAAAATATTTGTTATACAGATATTTAAAAGACTGTCAAATATTGATTGATTGCAAAATTAAATCTCACTTGGTCCATCCATATTGTCAGTTATGATCATGATGAAGATTTATGACTTAAATTGATTTTTGTTTAAAGACAAAAACCTATCAAGCTATTTCAGTCCAATGAATTAGACTCATCACTGTTCATGATTCTGCTCCCCCTACCTTTGTGTGTGTGATCTTTCAGGTATTATTCTTGTTATCATTCTCATACTCTGCCAAAAGTCATTAGAGGAATCCTTTGAGCCCAACTTGGTCCTTACAATTTAAAGAAATAGTCTGCTTACAACCACAGTTGACATAGACCTAGATTTAAGTCCAATCCTCCACATATAATGACTCTGGAACCCTTTGAGAATAAACTGTCATTTGTTCAGCGATTGATTCTACATTTACTTTTCTAGGTCAAACATTGCTCTTCTGTTGACTAGAACCAAACACAGCCTTTGATGATTTTTGACTTTGTGCTCTGTTCAAGTTCTTTTCTCTTCATCATGCAACGGGTTTGATCCCTCATGATATACAAAATAAATCAATAGTAAGATTGGTTTTACTATTTATTCCAAGATAGGTTGTTAGTGCTCTTAACAGTTTGAGATCTAGAAGGGCTATGACCAGTAACACTTTTACATAGAGTTTAACACTTTTCTTTGCCAGAGAATGGATACTATGGTAAAAACCCATCTTCACCCCCCCCTCCCCCCCCCCCCCCCCCCGTTCAAAGTTATGAAGATTTGTTTCTTTATTTTGTGGCGATCACATGCATGCTAAATGCGCTGAATGCAAGAGAAAGAACAGAGAGAGAGACAGAGAGAAAGAAAGAAAGTGGGACAGAGAGAGAGAGAGTCAAATTCATATACCGGTACAGGAAGTTGTTGGTTTTATTTTATTTATTTATTTATTTATTTATTTATTTCTGATCTTTTGACAGGGTAGCCCATTCACCAGCAAGTAGTGGTCTTCCATGGGGCCCTGAATGAACATATTTACATCGTTTATAACATTTATACAGAACAGTTACAAAAATAATACTCGTTTGCAAAATTAACATATATCATTAACCTAGTAAGCAGTAATGTCAATAGGAAAATATTAATTAAGTCGCAATTATGTGAATAAGACATGTAAATATTACAGAACATGCACGTAGTGTATGTACGGCTGAGCCATTCACAAATTACAACTTTGTTTAAACAATCTCTTAAATGAATTGACAGAGGAAGCCGTTCTCAACGAATTATCTAGCTTATTCCATTCAAATATGGAAGAAACAATTGGGCTACACTTATAACAATCAGTGTGAAATCTAGGCACACGTAAACATCCACTGTCATAGTTGGTCATTGGTCATTCACATGTAATAAAAACTTGTTTTTATAAAGAGGATATCCTCTGTAACCAGTTATATTTGGCCATAAGTATTTTCTGCAATATCAAATGATTGTTTTTTCCATGGGTTAATTCTTATAACTTCCTGTTAACCCACAACAATTGTTGTGGTTGTAAAAACTAAAAAACTAAACAAAAGTCTCTAGTGATATTTTGATCTGTCTGAAACGATTGTGTTTAGTCTGCAGATGATCTAGGTAAACACATGTCTGTCTCTCGGGATTTTGAAGGAGAGAGAGGCTCATTGTATGTTCAAGTTTGTTAATGTCAAAACTAAGCTCCATCACCTAGTATCGATCCCAACACTTTCAACTCTTGACAGAGTGAGAAAAAGAAGCAGAATTGAAGAAGTTTGTGGAACATTTGTTTTGATCATGCTGCAATCCATGTGAAACTAATGTCACATGCAGAATCACCAATTATTTGTAACAAGTAATTAAAAGTCTATCCGTACCAGATACAGACATACAAAGATTTTTTTATGATAAATGTCATTTGATGATATTTGATTGTAAAGTTAATTACAAGTGTATGAGGAGTCCATCATAAAGGAAATACAGTGTTGGTTAGAACAAAATGTAGATATGAGTATAAGAAATCCACTCAGAAATGAAAAGAAGAAATGAGAGCCAAAACATGAACGACTTTCGGCTAATCAACAGAATATAATTTATACCCAATTCAGCCTCGGTTACCCTAATATTGATTGCAACCATATGAAGATGAAGTCACAAATCAATCATAAAAGAAAGATACAGTAGATAGACCAACATATAGGTTTGTGCATAAGAAAAGCCACTTGTGAATGATAAGAGAAGTGGAGGGAAAGAAATATGAATTATTATTATTAGGACATTATCTGTACAAAATTTCTAACCAGCCTCGAGTTTAATACCCTGATGTTGATTGGCACCATGTAACGATGTAATGACAAATCAGTCATATATTTAGAAATTAGAAGTACAGGGTTGGTAGAACTAATAAGTCCATGGTAGAACCAACATGCAGGTTTTTGTAAGCAAATCAGCTGTGAAATGAGGTGAAATTGTAGGGGCACACCACGCAGACACTGTGTTTTGTAGCCTCACTCTTGGCCAAATAAAGATTCCTCACAGTTAAAAAGTTTAATCTGTTTGTATAACATGAATATGCTAGTCCAATGAAGCAAATGATATGATAACAAGAAATCATTTTAGAATGCCACATTTCAGGGATGGGACAGAATATTAAAAAAATGTCAATCAACAGGTTTTACAAAAAAGCTCCAATTAGATAACCTTTCAGTCTCAATCTCAGTCATAGTGTTCAATGTTGAGTTCAAAAGAGAGCAAGATTGTTAGTGCGAGGAGGGTGTGAAAGGGAAAGGGGTCGGACCATACTCTTTTCATGATTCTTCTCTCTGATTTCTCTCGTTGTCCCTTTTTTCACAATTTGAGGGGGGGGGGGGGGGGTGCACTCTCCCATGTCCCCCTCCCATATCCCCCTGTACAGTGTACCTCTGCTTCTGTCTAGGTTCCATATCACTTTCACACCCCCATATTCTGATCAATATTTTGTCTACTGACACAGAATGCTATTTATGCTCGTGTGAAAATAACTGAGTTTCCCATACATCACCCTATATTAATAATTCTTCCCAGACATACCCAAAGTGTTAAAACATAGTGGTGTCTGTACATTTGGCTGTCCCAATCCCAAATTGGCAAATCATTCATGACATTTCTTGATCAAGGGCTTCTTTTTTTTCTTTCTGTCCTACTTTCACTGAAGTCTTTCTCTTTTTGCTTGTTGTTGCTTCCATTGTGCTTTCATGTCATGGTATCGTCTTTTTTTCATCCAATCACCGATCATCCTTAGCTTGTGCCTCAGACATTTTGTCCTTCTAGAGAGACCTGTAATCACAAATCAAGTCTGAATGTCTGACTTTCATATTATTGACACAGGGAAAAGCAATTAGATTTTGTATTTAATGATCATTTTGCAGTGGTAATATTAGATTCATCATTTCATGCGTGAACAAAGTGCAGTGACCCGCGTAGTGCTACATTGCTGTTATCATCATATTAAATCAGGAACATGAAACATAAAGAATTGCTATGCTCTACATACATGTCAGTGCTCTCTATTTTGTGCCTGAAACTGTGCAATAAGCACATCACAGAATGGCAAATGTTTCAATCAAAAGATCATTTGGGACTGGTTACAGAAATTTGTGCGTGGTATTTATTCATTCCCCATTTTGTATATTAAAACTGCACATCCGGATCTACACTCTACAGGCTGTCTGCATGTCAGTTAAAGTTTTACAAATGGGTGTATTAATTATAGAAGATATATATGATAATAAAATTGATAGTTTAAATTTATATTATACAAATAACGCACGTCCCAGAGTGCAATAGCGGTGAATGCAGTACACGCGAGGTTTCTTTAGATTGGTGCCGCTCTGTGAACGAGCCGCTTGCGGCGAGTTTACAGTGCGCACCATCTGAAGAAACCGAGCGTACACTGCATTTACGTTTCGCACAACAGGGTCAAGTGCGTTATTTGTTTTATAAAATAGCGACACAAATAGCAACAAACGGAACTTTAGATCTTAAGTTAGAGTCTACGAGAGTTCGATCTAGATCTAGAGTTATGTTGGTTCTAGAGTAAGACCTTGCATGCTTACCAAAAAGTCAATGGGATTCATTGCCTTGATTAAAAATAAAATCCATACAGTGGGTCTAGAGACGAGTCCACATCAGCAGACAGCTGAAATTCCTGGCTTCATTATAAAATCCAAAAGTCAAAACAGGCCTAAATCCAAGGCAAAAGTAAAATACAAATTTGCTTTTTAATAATACCCCGCTCTAGCTAGCTAGCTAGCTAGAGCTAAGCTACGCGTACGTTGCGCTGGGGATCATGGTGGAGCGTACAATATTAGCTACGCGTAGCCTACAATAATTGCAATGCACTCGAGGGAGCGCGTACTACACGTACGCGCGCGCACTGGATCTCCATGGTCACGTGTATTATAACTTTTTTTGCGCTTTTTCTGCACTCATTTCTGCAAAATCGTGCTTGCATCAAAAATTTGTCAATGTCATGTGACGCATATTGACCAATCAAGATGCTTAAAATACTAGAGCCATTTTATAATGCACAATATTCAAACAAGTATATTCAACTGTGCATAGTAACAAGAACAGAAGCAGAAACAGAAGCTGAATGATATTAATGCAGAACAAGGTAGGTTCAATCATACTGTAAGAAAAATGTTATATGCTCTGCATTTGTGAGACTGGCCTGGTTCAGCCTGAACCCACATGTGATAAGGCTTTACAGGAGATTGTAGGTAGCAAAGGTCACAATCTGATGTCAGTAGATCACAATACTACCATTGCTTTAATTTACGATGCTCCAAGTCACCTGGTCAAAATTATTTGTAAATAACCTTTGACCTTTCTTATCCATTGCATACTTGATTTGTGGGAAATAAACGAATGTGCTTCTGGAATTGTTTAAATTTTTGACTGCATTAGGTAGTTCTCATATTAGTGGAGATATAGTATTCTGACTTTTATTGCTATTGTAAGGGGGGTATTTCATTCCTGTAAAATGTAAATAGATGTGTATTAAATAAACCGATATTGTCCTTGTTGTGGAGATGAAGGAGGTAGAGATGTAGGCCTAATTTAGTGACTTTAATAGCTTTAGGCCTAGCGTATTCATTATTCTTAAATTTACCCTAATTTTGTTGTCATACTCATGAAATAATCAGTCAAGAGAAAAATATAACTACGTGATAGTGTCATGTCTTGATTTTTAAACTACCAGGCTAAATTTGAAACTGGACTTACGTGAATTCAAGCAGGAGTGCATTACCTACTTCATTCTTTTATTTCCAGGATGATGAAGGATTTAGTTTTATACTAATGTAGAATAATCCTTATAGATACTTGTGTTATGCCGTAGCTAATTGTGCAGATCTGTGATGTTATCCTTTCCCATTTCTACTAATTTGAAGTTTTCTGGCTTTCAAGCTTGACATCACATATCCTTTACTTCAAAAGGAAGGATCATCTATTCATGTACCCCAACCACCAAACCTCTTAACCATTCTGTGCTGCCCAGTCATCTCAAAGCAGTTGGGAGAAAGAGATGCTGTAAAAGTGGCTGTAAAACTGGCTGTAAAACTTTGTGACATGAAAATTTCACGATTCATAACAATTCATTGTCTTGTCAGTTGTGATTTAAGTATGTGCAGCATGAAACTTTCTTGAACCATAACTACTGGCAAAATTTGCGAACATTTCGTGCACAGTATGAAAGTTTTTTTTACAAGAATACCTTTACAAACTTAAGTTCCCTCTGCAGCTGACATCTTGTTTTACAGAATTCATTTCAATTACTCTTTGCTTCCTAAGATGTCACTCACACACTTTTTAAAGATTAATAATCAGAATGTGGCATATCCAATTTTGTTCATGTCAGTTGTGAAATCTTGTGAGAAATACATGTTCTGATGACTAGAAAATGACAGAAAAGTTTTGAATTGGGGATACCTTATATGTTTCTGCTTAAAATTGCATAATTCTGACAGATAGTATTTGAAATCTGTAACGGTCTTCTGAACTTCCTTTTCCTACAATTTGGCGGTTATGTCATGCATGGCATAGAGGAGCCAGAAGAAGCTCTCCCTTTGTTAGTGTTATCCTGGCTTTGTCACGCCCGACTTCTTAGAGAATCAATCAGTGGAGGTTTCAAGTCAATTCCTTTATTTACAATAGCGTATTGAGACATCTAGAGTCACTCTTTTCAGTTCTATTTTGGGCTTGAAAGGTGTGCTTCAGCATATATCAGTTCGGTGTTGAGGGCTCCTGTAGATTTGTAAGCAGTTGTGGAGCTTTCTTACATACGTATGTCTTTCTGACTGTCTGATAATCTGAGTGGATAGTATATCTTTAACAAGGCTACATGTATGTGGAATTTATATTGCAAAAGGTGTAGGTCAATCAAGAAGATGTTGTCTGTTTTCAATTTGTATATTCATAATTTAGCTGTGCGAAGTTTGACAATTTAGGCAGATGAATAGAGGAAAAATAGTTATTTTCAATTGATAAATACAATTAAACCGTTATGGAATACTTTTATGTAGGAATTATTACCATAAATGTGAATATACTATTTTATGTAACTGGTCATGGTATTCTGCATTATAGAAATACAACATGAGGAAAAGAAAAAATCAACTACCCTGTACTCACAAATGCATTTTTTTTTTTCTTCAGGCAATTTGTAGCATTTATCTTGCACCATTTATGATTATGTCTGCTCTGAAAGCTAATCAAATGTGTCAAAGTGCTCCTCCTTCCCTGCGCCTGCTCAGGTAGAAAGTGAAGCCATTGACAGATATACAATACTGCCCTCTAGTGACAATGTATGCTTCATCATGTAAACAAAGCTGAGTCAAGTGACAGGGAGTGTCTGCCAAGAAGAGAGAGTATTGCCAGAGATGGCTATCCTCTACAACATGAGTAATTTCAGGATTTCAAGTGTGTACTAAGTATGACTTTTCAAAGAAAAGTAAAGTATCAGTTTAATATTTTCTTCATATCGCTTTGAAAACTATTTAGGTCCTCAACCTGTGTAAGATGCTCTTGTTCTCTCGGTTTCTTTGATGGAAGGTTTGGGCTTTGACATCTTGTTTCCAAATGATTTGAGACACTGGTTCTCATTGTTCAGTCCTTATTAGTGTCTTCCTCAACTCCCATCTGTCATTCTGTTTAGAAAACTGGTAAACATCTTTACCATTCTGTCGAAACACAAAAAAGCATGAATGTTCTGGAAGTTGTTTAGTTAAACATTCACATTGCTTTGGAGTCTGGATTATTTATAGGAGATGACTCTTTTGATGCAGTCCGCAAACATCATCCCACCAGCCGGAGCCCCCTCCCTCATACAGCTCAATCTGTTTCGAGTCTTCGCTAAGCTGCTTTTATCTAGCAGACAAGCGAGGGCGGGCGCCTGGATTGAGTTTCAGGGGTGTGACCCTTCTGTAGCATCCCTGATCTCAGGGGCTCGTGTCAAGAGTTTGGCCCAAGCTCATTGATCATGGACGGGCGGGAAGACTAGGGCAGGTCTAGACCTGATTGACTAACATGAATGATCCGTCTTGATGTCCTTCTCTTGTTGCTGTACTTTCTTTCTCTCCATCATTCTTTCTTCTGTACTTCTCTCCCTTTCTTCTGCTCACCCTTAGTGAGATTCATTAATAATAATGACATTCATTATTTTTGAAGAACAGGTAATACATCAAAAAATGTCCCCAGGCATGCATTCATGACAATATATCTGGCTTTTCAGGCTTGCAGGTGTTTCCAGCACACACACTGCCTCACTTTTAAAAGTAAAAATTACAGACGGGTTCTGGTTATGAAATATACAGAACAAAACATCATGAATACAACGATACATTCTTATTCATTCATGTACCAATAACAAGTAAAAAAGCTATGGCTATTTTCCAATTTATATAGATTTTGTTTGAATAAAATAAATGTTATTTTGACACCTAGTGCCATTCATTAAAATGTGTTCTGAGCAAAGCCACACTATTTACACACCTCAATGTACATCATACCCGTTCCTATAAACAGTGTTTCAATAATGTCTTCTTGTATTTTTAGAATACCAAGGAAAGATTTCTCATTGCGCATAGTAGTAACGGTTTAGAATCCTTATATTTGGCCTTTTATCTTTGGCTGTTCAACATATCAGTAAGTAATAATGGAGAAGATGGGAATGTACATGTTGATCCCAAGACCGTAACTTGATTCTTTATGATGAGCCATTGACATTTATTTATAAAGGTCACAGGTATCATTATCGTTTGATATTTCATTGACTCTCATAATATTGAAGTCCCCAAGAGTCTAGTAAAACATGTGAATATCTTGTAAACAAGTCGCTTGATAAATGTAGGAATGCTCAATTTATGTAATAAAGAAGGTTATTGTGAAAGAAGGAGATATTGACATGCAATCCTTCAAATGGCTGTATTTTGTTTTCAAATGGCTGCATGTATAGCAAAACTTGCAAAGGTGTATTAGCAGATGTTTCAAGATTTGGTGTTCTATCTAGATTTTACTATTTTTGCAACAGATGATTTAGAGTGAGTAAAAAGAATAATGATGGTGGAGGTAAAGCGGTAATGCTTGTGATGGTTATGATGATGATGACGGTGATGACGTCGATAATGATGATGATAAAGATGACGACGGCAATGGTGCTGGTGATGAGGATAATGCCTATGACAATAATAATGATGTATATGATGGTGATGGTGGTAACGTTAGTAGTTCTAAAGGAGAAGATCAACAGAGTATGTTGTAGGCTGCCTGCCTGTGTTTCACCTTTAATAAAAGGCTTGCAGAGTAGAAAAACACCTTCATGACATCAAGCAGGACTCCTGCAAGAAATGAAAATGCAATGAAAGACATGGCTTTATCCAATCAGAGCATTGCTTTGCTCTGTATCAACCCAACTAGCTGTTGCAGACCTCTCACCAATATGGTTTTTGTTTCTTATTTTTATTAGGTCACTGGAGCTGTAATTCAGTGTGCAAACATCCAGGCCTCGGAGTCGTCCATCTGATGAAATTATGCGGCTGACTTCATAAGGTTCTTCAAGGTAGGTCAATATGTCTAGAACTGAACCTAGCTATACGAACTGTGAATGTCAAATTATGGAGATGTAAAGTGACCTACAGTATAGATGCATTACATGTTGTACAATTTCTCTGACCGGTTCTTCAAGTTTCCATCTTACGATTAGAAAACTGCATAACTCATTCCACTTAACCTACATGTAGATGGAATTGCCTATGTCATCCTCATTATAGTTAAAGGTTAATGAACGATATTTATTAATGGTTTCCTTTGAAATATATTGATGATGACAGCATACATGATTCATATTTCAGCATGAGTGAACGTGCGCCTACATTATCTTTCATGTCGAAGGAAATGAAAAGTTCTAAAAATAAGGTACGACACATAGATGATGTGAACATAATTATTGTCTGCTATGAAGAAGAGATGCGAAATCCAGCTGGCGGCACAGCTACTCACTCTAGTTGCAGGTACTTCACTCCTGCCTAAGCGAAAGTAATTATACCATCTCTACAAGGACTCTCTTAAAGATGCAAATAGCGCAGAAGTCAAGTGGTATTCATGCTTGCTCTCGAGTTCGTAACCCAGCAAGGCTTGCTGTGTCGTTGAGCTTACATAATATATCGCCAGGGTACTGTTACGTTACAGAGCTAAGGACTGATTATGTAACATACATTTTTGAAGCCGAACATGGCTAATTACCAGTTTATAATCACTTCGTTGAAGTAAATGAGAGTAAGTGAAGTCATACTTCTGTATCTGTATTTAAAAAAGACAAGTTAAGAGTCATTAGTAAATAGTATCAGCAATTGAAACTTTCATGTCAGCTTTGAATAGTAGCTTTTAAAAACACCACAAGTAGATTTCTAACAAATCATTCAACCCTTCTTTAAAGGTACTATGTCCCTTTTGCAGCCAACCTCAAATGCTGTAGAACTTTGCAGGAATTATGAATATGTCATGTATGTCCTATCTGTGAAATTTAAACGTTAGCAGTGTCCTCATATTCAAATTATGCAAGTAAACCCGTTTACTTGCTAGACTTCACTGTCAGACACTATTGAGTGACTGACTGGCTTTTTTTCTTCTTTGGTATTAACATACATGAAAAGAGTTGTAAAGGGTACATGAGTATTTGTCTACATCAATAACCCACTTCTTGTGATGGCCAAGATTAAACTGATTGAATCTTTGCGCAGCATAAAACGTATGACCATTCGGTACAATTGTCTGAAAATCAAGACTATTACTCTTGGGCTCTATAGCCCTAAAGTCGATTTGACAACGAATAGTCGTTATTTTCCCACTTGAAGGCATTTTCAAGCCCCACCTTTTTTAGGGAAGTTCTAAATTAGTATTATCTTTCAAATGCAGTTGGAATTTAACTTTTTCATTTTTTTGGCCTGCAAATGGGACATAGTCCCTTTAAGTGATCTCCAGGAAATAAGTTACATATTATGGAAAAATAATCGTAAGAATGTCAAATAATTTATGTCTTTGCAATTTAGGTGGAATAGGAATATTCCTGGCAGTTGGTTAAGTCAACTCTGATGATCTTTTATAGTTAGAGCGTCCTAGTGAATGTACATTTCTTGGAAACAAAGTGCGGAAAGATCGAAGTCCTTCACTGACCAAGCATCCCATCTCTAACAGTCTTGTCAATTCATGCCTAAAAAGCTATCTGTTCTATCTTATACTAGGCCTATCTTGTACCTCTTGTGTAATTGTCAATACAGTGTAGTGATCAACTCTTTCTCTCCTGATTTAAAAACAAGGAAATAGTTCACAGATGCCCTTTATAGCCATCACAGTACCCTGATATTACACCAGAAAGAACGCTTTTCAAAATCTAGCCTTTATGTTTATTTAAATGTTTTCTGCTTTCATCCTGTATACCTTTGAGTCTCTCACGTCCTCTCCAGCACCAACTCCCCTTCCCAACTGACGAGGCCATCGTCACTACTTCGTCACCTAGTTGCACAATATGTGCTCCTGGGACAGTTGCTCTGCAGGCAGTTTCTACACCAAAAGAATTCCTAATTTGGCCCTAGACCCAACGTTATACCTAGGTAATCCTAATCATTACCCATAGCTTACCGGTATCCTAAAATGTAATTACTACCCTAACCCTAACCCTACACCTTTGAGGATTTTTAAGATGTAAAGCCGGGAGCGATTGCCGCTGTCCAAGCAAATGTGGGATCACATCATCACCCCTGTTTTCCTTGAGATGTACATGTAGTCTAGTGCTGTAAGTCAGACGCTATGTTCGTGTTCGGTTCGGTTCGGCAGAGTTCGGCAATTTTTTCACCCGAACTTGGTTCGGTTCGGGGTTCGGTAATATTATAATAGCAAGCAGCGTTATAGCCACGGCGGTCGGCACTGGGCGGGCTGGCTGGCCTGCCGTGCCCGACCAGCACGGAGGACTTCTGCACACTGCTTCCGCGAGCATGAATTTCACATTAAAAAACTGCTCTAAACGTAATTATTTGTGAAGAAAAATACTACTCACATTCGTATTTCCGTCTTGAATCAGGTTTTATTTTCAATTTTAAAAGAATCATGTTTTCAATTTGTCAATAAATGATATTTTGTAAAGATTTTCCGAGACGGTTGTTGTCTTTTGTTAGAGTCATGAAAACTGCCATCTTGAATGGCTCGTCAAGAACTGTTTTTTATAAGTTTTTATTTTCAATAGGAAAAATATAAAATCGCTAATTTTCCTGAATAAATAAATACTATACTATAATATATATTTATTTCATTATTTATATTGTAAAATTTGTCCGATATTGTTACAATTAATTTTTTTTGTTTTTTTTGAGCTGAACTTGGTTCGGTCACGCACATGTATTCTTGTTTATGGCTTGCGATCGCGACGTAGCGTGGTCAGGATTTGGGATTTAAATGGCGCCAGTGAAGTCGCGCCCACCACTGGATGGGCATAAATCACAAAGGCGGAAAATGGGAAAAAAGTAAATATAAAATGAGCAATCATGACATAAAAATTAGGTACAAAATGACTAGTTTATTAGCTTGCAAAAACGTTTACATTTTTCTGCCGAACATCCGAACCAGGCCTTTGCGTTCGGTTCGGTTCGGTTCGGTTCGGTTCGGAAGTGCCATGTTCGGCGGTTCGGCTACAGCACTACCGTAAATCTCTGTGTATAAGGCGCACCTGTGTATAAGGCGCACCCCTATTTTGGGGGCAAAAAAAAAAAAAAAAAAAAAAAAAAAAAAAAAAAAAAAAAAAAAAAAAAAAAAAAAAAAAAAAAAAAAAAAAAAAAAAAAAAAAAATCGTTTTTTTTTTTGTTTTGTTGTTGTTATTGTTTTGTTGCCGAAAACCCACCAAATAATAGTAACAATGTCGTTGTAGAAGAATGTGTGTAAGATCATTAATGTAAATTAAAAACAGGTCCAGACTCTTAAGGCTTCATGATACCAAGTGTCCCACACCAGCCTCATCACATCAGCTAGCAGAAGCACTGTGTTCTATGCCAAACATCAATAGTCATGCATGATATGAATAGAATCCTCTAAATTTCTGACAATAGAGTACCTAGGATAGAACCTTGTGGTACACCATTTGTTATAGAAAAAAAAATTGAGGAATTATTAAAAACTACATTTTGAGATCTATTAGAAAGATTACTTTCAAACCAAGATGACAGACAAATTTGAGTGTTGTTGTAGTTTCCGAGTGGTGAGTCAACACACTGATTACTGAGCTGTGAGACATTGCCAGGCATAGCGCCATAAATCGAAATCGGGAAGGGGAAAAAAAAAAAAAATCTTTTTTTTTCTGTATCTGTGTATAAGACGCACCCCGATTTTCAAATTTTTTCGGCGCCAAAAAAGTGCGCCTTATACACGGAGATTTACGGTAATGTAGTCCTTAATTGTCAGGGCATCTTCACCCATCTCTCCTTGGGTTCCAGTATGTCTCATCATGCAAATGCTTGCTCAGAAGAATTTAGAGTGTAAACAGTCTCTGTCTTGGTACCCCTGCTAATGATCAAGGAGACACTTGAAGTACATCGTGAAGGCATCTTAAAGGTAGTGTCGCTGATGAACATATTATTTAGATAGTCTGTACATTATAGGGTTTTGTGGAATAGTGCTTTGATTCAAGGTTCGGGTTATATGGTGTGGGGGGGGGGGGGGGGTGAATGTTATGGTTAGAGTCAAGGTTATTATTATATTTGGAATATCAAGCTGAGAAGGGTGGGGGGGGGGGGTCTAGGGGTTGGAAGAAAAGAAATTGACACATAACCAACAAATTAATTAAGTAAATTCACCTAGTAGTATTGCCTTGTGAAAGTGATTGCTGTTTTCAAGAGCTATGTACTTTGTACTATTAGTAAGTAGTATATATGAATGGAATCCAATAAATGTGGATGTTTGCTTTGACTAATGTTTGAAGTACGTGTCATCGCAACCATTTTCTGCTCCTTTCAATGATACAAGTAGGAAAGCCTCAGACTACATTTGTCATTAGCACACCGATCTTGGTCCGTGAGAGACGTCTTGAAGGAAATTGAAGCAATTAAGAGAGGTTCAATCGAAATGATCACCCTTCATTTCCATCCTTGGGGGCTAGTCTATTTTAGATAATGGTATTCTACTCTATACTTGCAGGATAATTCTGATAGATAAAGTAACAGATTTTAGATAGAGCATTTGACTTGACTATTATAAATTTGTTGATAGATTATAATTTAAGTACTAATTTCAACACATTAAATAGTAACTAGTTCCTTTTTGTAAGGAGCACATTTGAAATGAACATTACAACATAACAAATACAACCACATCAATTCACCAAGTTTTAAGAACATTCTTTCTCCGTATTCAGTTGGAAACAATCCATTACAACATGGACATTTTATGTATAACCATATATGTAGCCATTGTTAAATGATCTGATCCATCATTGAAAGTTCTATGTAAATTCTAGCGATATAAGATGGAGAGGACATGATTTTTGAATAACTCTGACATAAGCTCAAAGAAAAATAACCACAGTGCATTATTGATAAGTACTACGTATTCTTCATACATAAACCATAACACATAGTATGAAGTACATGAGAAGATTACATCCATAGCAGACATAAAGATGTAGTTAGAAAGCATTCAGACTGATATTTGAATGTGCGATGGGTCGTAATCTGTCAAGCGAGGATTGCTAATAACCATCCAAACAGTATCTGTCATGCGGTGTTCATGAGGACAAGTGATATTGATTCCTGGTTTCACGTCCCCTTCCCACTCCCAGTTCGTTTTACCAGCTGCCTTCTTTGTTATGTGATATATTTTTTGTTTCAACACGAAATGAAGAATCTAAGGTAATGTAGGCAATGAAGTATTAATAAAATAATGAATGTGGCAATGAAGTCAACTTGTGTTAAGCCTCTGTAGTGCATGAAAAAAAATGGACTCTTATGAAGTAAATAAAAATTGCCAGACAGCATATGGATTTGTGGGGGAAATATTAAAGATCAGATGGGATGGAACACCCCCCTCATTTTTAAATAATCTTGACAAGAAACTAAGTATGAATTTTGCTTGGCCCTATTGCTAATAACTATCCAAACAGGATCTGTCATGCAACGTTCATTAGCATCAAGCACACAGGAGCATGTTTTAGGGGGAAGGGTAAACGTAGACGATCGCCTGTCTTTGGATGTGATCGTCATACCGATGAGGGCTTCGGGAACGGGATGAAAAGCGCCAAAGGATCCGTAGATGAGTCACGTATTGATCCAACAAACTGGCGACTGATACCAGTCATTGGGAGAGAAAACATTCATTTTATTGGTCTGTTCGCAACATTGATTTCCTCCGCATTGTTTGGAGAGATGCTCTTCACTATCAATCAGTATGGCTGTACTACAGCAGATTATAGGGAAGGAGTGGTATGAGAGAGAAAGAGAGAGAGGGGGAAAGGGGGAGGGGGGGGGGTAGGTGAGGGAGATCTCAAGAAGTAGGCCTATTGGATTATGCCTCTATTTATCTTGCTGTCTGCCGGCTTCCAATTGCATGAATAATATTAAGTCTACAATTAACATCATATGCAAGTAGCTTTGCTGACTACATGTAGCCTGTCTGTTTATGTGTATGATTTACATAAATGATCATTTAGATTTTATTACCCTTTTTGATTTGCATGGCACTTATTTCATACCACATATTCTCAAAGGAATGCAATTATTGTTTTTCAGGTTTTAAAAGGTTTTATCTTCTTCCCTTGATGCAATTTGTTATTTAAATGAGTTTTCGATTGTTTAATGAGTTAATTTGAATTTTATTCATTCCCACCTCCATTCAATCAAAAGACGATCTTCTTCATGCAGCTGCATTCTGTTTCAATTCAATTCAATTCAATTCAAGTTTATTTTTCATTTCCACAGAAATCAGAACAATATTTCATTAAAACAAAACAAAAATTGAACAAGATAACATGTGAATAATATCATTTACAAATACTTAAACTGCATATAAACAAAATTTGAATAACATAATACAAAAAAAATTGATATTTTCTATGGAAATGGAGGGACCCATTAAAAAGTGGATACTTGTAGATTATGGGTCCCTCAAAATAACAAAGTAGCATTACACAAATTAGCTTATACAGAACAAAAAACACAAATATATTAATATAAAAGTTTGCTCTTTGTTTTTAAAATAAAAAAAATAAAAAATAAAGTAAAGACAATGACAAGCCCGCGAAGACAGAACAGTAACAAGTAGAGACAATGTAAGACAGAGAAAGACATTCAATAACAAAAAAAAACGAAAATACAGCACAGACGTGGACGTAACATTTCCAAAACAACAAATCAGTTATTCTACATTCCGTATACTATTGTCAATACAAATCAGATTATCAGTAAAAAGTAAGACCGTATAAATCGATAACTGCGCATATAATTATTAAAGAGAAAATAAGGGAAAGTATGTGCGTATTCTCCTCAAAATGACCAAGACAATGATGCATCGTGTATAATGTGTAAGTATTAGTGTGTGTGTGTGTGGGTGTCAGGGGGGGGGGGGGTTTGATGGAAGGGCTGCCATACTATCAATTCAACTCGTTAAGGTTTTATGTGATTCAATTTATATACTTTTATTACGTGAATTTGTGATGTAATTTGCTTTATGTACTGGCATTATAGGCAAGGTTTGAAGTGCACTTAGGATACTATAATTCAAAGATTTCCTACCACGCATATTATTATCTAGGAATTCATTTGTAGATGTTTGCCTCAGATATCAACTTAGTGCATTAGAGAATTTGACATCTGAAGTTGCTGAAGATTCGAAATAGAGACTGGCATCATAAAATAAGATACCAAGGAATGCAACCATTGTTTTCAAGTTTGTGAAAGTTTTCATCTTTTTCCCTGTTCAGAAGACCTATTTTCACCTATTATAAACAAGTTTTGAGTGGTAAAGGTAAACTTGAGCAAAGTGTTATTCAAGTAGGATGGTGACAATGCTTTTCAGTAGAAACATTTACAGAAAGTAGGTCTTTTCAGAGGAATGCTGGTCCTCTAACTCTGCACCAGTCTCCATTTACATGAAACATTATCCAACGAGCGTAATCGGCTTATAAAAAGCCCATTCTTTTATTCATGGCCGAGAGCTGTATAGGTCATAAACTGAAAGCTTGGTTTTTCCAGGACCCTGGCAAGGTAATGGTGCAGGATTTATGGGGTAGAACTTGAACCTCGGAGGGGCCCCCCAATTTGAGGGGGGGGGGGGGGGGTTGGCATCATAAATATTTTAATCTTGCTGGAATCGGGTTTGGGGAGCTTGGCTTGATGGGGTTTGTTGCGGAGGAGGCCCATCAAGCGAGGGAGCCGCTGATGTGTCGGGGATTGGGTCAAGGGAGGAAGGAAGAGGAGTGATGAATTGAGTTGGAAGAGAGATCAGGTTTGGCTTCCACCATGACCAAATTGAGCTGTAATTGTCAGCCCCCCGCCGAGACAGATTGATGAAATCCAATTGAAAAAAAGAGAAGAGTATCCCAATTCTTGTTTCAAAAGTGACTTGTAATTCAGTGGTAGGCAGTCCTCTGGTTTATTACAGCTAATAGGTGAAGAATTGATGGTACAGTCCTTGTTTATTACCTGATATTCTTTTAAATGTCATGTTCAGTTTTAGACTACAACTTGATATGCTATCTTCCTTTTTAGAGTTATTCAAGCTTTTATACATATATACAAAGAGGTACAATGAAGTTGACCAAGCTTAAGTCGAGCAATCAACACAAATAGTAAGGCTACCATTTTATGGTTCTACAAATGAATTACGTCGACTCAAATACTAGTTTTTTGTCAAGTACACCAATTCCTCCCCTTATTATGGAATGGATATGGTAGAAATGTAAACAAAGTTTCTACAAACCTGATTATACTTTAACTGTTCTTCTTATTCCCCCTGTTGTGTTTATCTGTCTTTCTACAGGAAGAGGGGTATAATTATCTTGTTTGTAATGTGATAAGGTTATGTACTTGATTGATGCGGCATAGCAAAGGTCATTTATGGCAGGTATCATATATGGAGGCTACTAATGGCCCAAGTTCACATGCCATGGATAGAGGCAGGTCATCTTCATGCCTAGTCTACAGGCCAAAATCCTTGCCAGTATTAACATTGAGTCTAGTTAGCCAAATGCTTCTTTGGTCAACCCTTGTTATTTGTAGTACCGGAATGTTGTAGGGTCTGTAATTTTTCTGACAATACTTTTTTAACCCATTGCTTACTGGAAATGGATGGCTCCTGTATTAAAGCTTATCAGAATGAGTGAATTCTGTAGTTAAGGGGTAAGCTATGCTGATTGAGGCTTCAATCTTACTAATAAAAAAAACACATATCTTTTGGATGACTAAAATCATGTTCACCCACTGTCATTTTTATGTCACTGCTATGAATAATATAGGCCCTACCATTGACCCTTATGGTATAGTCTGTGATTATACCAGTTAACATGTACAGAAATATTAAAAGACAAATACAACTTCCAGCATAACAAATGACCGGCATCAGACTTCATATCAAAACTCTCATTGCTCTCATCATTCAAGGCATCACCGCTCTACTCCTCCCCATCTCCCCGTACTCCTCGGTCATCTTGTTCTCATTCCCATCGGGTCAAGACGGTCTGGCATCATCAGTACCATCCCTCAATACCTGGTGATGATGTACACCTACTGGGGCCTATCACCTTGACTTCATTAACCTCCACCCTTCATCTGACGAGAGACTCCTGAGCCAGAGCCCACGTAACCAAACCAAGCAGCTCCTGTGGAACTACGATAGTAGATCCATCTCATGTCCGCTAGGAATAGTCTGGTCTGTGCTGCCCACGGCTAATGAGCCAACATGATGTTATCTGAAGGTCCCTATTTTGATGTTGATGGTTGGCTGTGCTACCGGTGATTTGTTCAGATGTTGTCCATGATTCTAGCGCCTTTTGGAATGCTTCAGAGTCTGATAGAAATGTAGCACTATAATGGGACCTATTATCACCAAGGGCATCTATTAGGAGCACTTTCTGGCCATGACATTTTGACTAAATAACATGTAGCTTAAATATAGGCGTGTCTTCACTATCTCGAGATTGCCAAATATCCAGCTATTTGAACTATCCCGATCGAAACTATCCAGCTAATTTGCGTCTTCATTAGACCGAAGTAGCAAATTAGCTGGATAGTTGGTCGGGATAATATCCCAAGATATCTCGGTCTAGTTTGCAAAGTATCCCACTATTTCCGAACTAACGGGATAGTTTGCGACCGTCTTCATTAGACCGAAGTACGGAGTCAAATATCCCGATCCCATCATGCACAACGATTTCCGGTTTTCTGTGTTTACTAGTTGTACTTGTGCGCGCCCGCACAGTAGAGGTCAGTGGATCTATACTGCTCAGCGCGCTAGTACAACTTGTAAACACGGAAAACCGGAAATCGTTGTGCATGATGGGATCGGGATATTTGACTCCGTACTTCGGTCTAATAAAGACGGTCGCAAACTATCCCGCTAGTTCGAAAATAGTGGGATATTTTGCAAACTAGACCGAGATATCTTGGGATATTATCCCGACCACCTATCCAGCTAATTTGCTACTTCGGTCTAATGAAGACGCAAATTAGCTGGATAGTTTCGATCGGGATAGTTCAAATAGCTGGATATTTGGCAGAAATAAAATCAATCAAACAAACAAACAAACAATCTTGAGATAGTGAGGACGGGCCTTATGTGTAGGAGCTAACTGTATGTGACAATATCTAAATGCCCTTTCATCATTCTTCTTCCGATATTTAAGATTAAGGTTGAAACTGTGTAAGACCCCGTTCTCACTCACTTTGAAAGTGGTCTTAGTTAGACCGCTCCAGAGGAACGGGTCTTGAGGAACGGTTTGCGAGCGTTCACACTCCGAGCAGTTTTTTATGGCTCAAACCGCTCCACGAGTCAAAGTGGTCTTGTTGCTATGGCAGCTCAGGTCAGCAGGTCAATTTTTTCGCGCGCGGAATACAAACCGTATGTACCGTACTACATGTTTCGCACGGAACGTCACTAGCTCACTTCCGCTCAAAGTACGCTTCCGTTCACATTGCACGTTAGAGCGGTCCAAACCGCTCTTAATAAGACCAGTTCCTCAAGACCACCTCCCGAGGTGGTCTTCTGGAGCGGTCCAGAAGTCCACTTCCTGGACCACTTTGACCGTTCTCACTCACCTAAGAACTGCTCCTGAGGAACGGGTCTTAGTTAGACCGCTCCAACGAAGTGAATGAGAACGGGGTCTAACATATACTGCTGTTCTCACACATCCATGTAATTGATTAAAAGCATCCATTATGATAATAAACATAAAACAAGCACCTTAATGAAATAGCCCCGATACCAGCACCTTAAACTCAAAACATGCCTACAATTATATGACACCTTCTTGTTTCAGAAGCTACTGGTACTACTACTTCACCAAGGTATCCAAGAACCAATATTGAATTTGGTATGCTTCCATGCTTGGGGCCATCATAATGCATTCATGGCAATCACGTTTTACATTTTTATGAGAGATCGTTTTTGAAGCCACCATGAATAATGAGGATCGTCAGAGAGAGGTTAAAGAGGTAGAATTTAATGTGACATAGAAATATGAGACGAATGAGATAAAATCTGCCAGGGATATATTAGAAACACTTTGGATTTCTTTCCTTCAATCCTGGGCCCTGTTTTTCGGCTGAACAAAATGATGAAGTGCCCTTTGACCTCAATTTGCTGCTCCATTGCAAAGTAACATGATTTTGCCTGCCACTGTCAAGTCCAGGGAGATCAGGAGTGGTGTGGCCCCACTAATTCATGAACTATCAAACATAAACACAGTGTGCCAAGTGTGTTTATGAGCTCACACTCACAGGCACAGGGAACTACTAACCTGCCCCCTTCCCCCCTCAAAAAAAGGTTTTTACATAGGTCTTGTACATACAGACTGTAAAAAGTTAATTCTTGACCCCCTTCCAAAAAATATAGTGTGGAGCCCGGTCTTATATATTACAATTTTCGTATTTTTATTGGGTTTGACTGGATACATACATACATGCTGATGGTATACTAAATCCGGTACTCACATAAGAGATGAAGATATCTCAGAAAAGCAGTCTTAATTTTGATAACAGAGAGATCAATATATTCAATATTTGTGAAATAGGATGGATTATAGCTGGGCATGCTAGAAGTGTGATGAATATTTTGCCTACATCTGGATATGAACAATGTTTGTACACACCCATGGATTTGGGATGCGGATATATAACAATGAACCCCAGAGGGCAGCGCATAAGTAGGTAGGTGTGGACCAATTTGCATGAAAGACGAAGCATCAAGAGTTCAGAGATATGAAGAGATAGAGATATGAAGAGACAGAGACACGAGACAGACAGAATCACAAAGAAGAGAGAGAGAGAGCAAGAGAGAAAAAATATGTGGAAAAGAAGAATTGGAGCTATAGAGATATGAAGATAAAGGGAAAGATAGGGAGGGTGGGGATGCATGAAAGAGAGAGAGAGGGGGACAGAAGCAGACGGAAAAAAATATTCAAAAAATTTCGGGGGCTAGTTTTCAAGCTTGCTTGCATGAAAATAACACTCTTTAATTTGTTTTGCATTGAACTCTATGCAAAATTTGGGGGCTCTTTTAAGACTTTCTGGGGCTCTTTTGGACATTTCGGAGGCTAATTCGCCCCGAGCCCCCATGTATTTTTTTTTCCCTGGAAGGAGAGAAGACAGATGGATGAATGTGAGATCACCTATCAGATGTAAGTGCTCATCAGAAACCACGAATAGAAACGAGACGATCATTGATACCGCCATTATCTCTCATTTCTACAGGGGGTGCTCGTCTTACACCTGTCTGCATGTAGCCCTACATGATGGGAAATGTTAGCTCCATGTTTTGAGCCTTGTAACCTTTCAAAACATTCTCTGAACATGAACACAAAACAGACATCAATCAAGAACCCGGTGTTATTTTTCTCCTTTGCCTTTCGCACCGTCCTGTGATGCTCTTTGTGTTCATGTGGTGATGCCTACACAGAGAAGTTTCTTTAAATTTTCTAGGCTACATTTCACACGTCTTTCCTGCATAGAAATCAACCCCCTTAATCAACCTTGATGAAATAGCTCTACCATACATTCATGTAGACCATAGTTGCCAACTGTTATGAAAACAAAATCGTAATTGTTGAGAATTTCACACCCTCGTTACGAAATTACGAATACCCCTTCTAATAAAACAAATTAAAAAAAAAAAAAAAAAAAAAAAAGTTTTGTGTGTGTGTGTGTCTGTATGTGCCATTTTCAACGGCAAAATGCCCATTCTGTCCTAGACCATATTCTCTTTTGATAAACAAAACCAGAACCAGAACCTGTAATGAAAAGAATTTCTTTTTTGTTGTTGCCCATGAGGAGTGCAGCTTTGTTCCAGATATTTTACTTTCAAGAATTGAATGTTTTGGCACAGTGTTCCTCCACTCCATTAAAATGTTGTCAACATGTATATTTTGTTGGTTCATCTGATGAATATTGAAAGACACCCACAATGTTCTACATGAGGTAAATAGTCCAATATAGATCTGTTGCCGAATGGGCTTGCTTGTGTCTTGCAGAAGATAGACTTTCAGACCCCCAATCACTATGAATATAAAGCACTGCTGCACCACATCATTTGTCATACATGTGTTTTCTGTCCCCTTTAGCTACAGAACTTGTATTATTTCCCTATTTATCAGTCACGAACATGTTCTCTTTTTTCACGTACTTGCATTACAATGTTTCCAGATCTTATCTTTTGATAAGAATGAAAGGGTTAATTTTCCTTCAGCAACCCATCATGCTTTTAACAATCATCCAGGTCGCTTTTAATCCTGGTATCCTGCAGAAATGGTGCAATAAATTCAAATTAAATACAGATGTTTGGCAGGTTTGTGCCCTTTTACGCTGCTTTAACTCTCTGATTTATGGAATTGCTTGAACGACTTTTACATGAAGTATGAAAGAGAAGCCTTCAGCAGTGAAGCTATCAATAGTCAGAATGATTTGAGACGGTAATGAGGTAATAACTTACTTCGCAGCATTTTCTTCCCCTTTCTTTGTTGTGCATTTGACTTTATGTCTACAAGAGAAGATTTAATATATTGGCAATTCATGACTATTTCTTATTTCATTTTATGGTGCAATTCTGGAGGCATGTATACATTAATCCCCTGCCTTTTAGAGAACAGAATATTTGTCTGCAACTTAAAGTGAAAAGAAAACCAGACGAGACAAATATGCTGAGATATATGTCGTTAATGTAGTCATGAAGTTTGATCTTTGGGGCTTTCTTTATAGAGGCTCTGTTCCAAAAGACTAGTATTTCAATTTTTTATAAAAAGCAGAACCAAATAGCCCTATTTCTCTACACAACTTTTTAAAAGGCACGTTTCAGAAAATGATAATTCTTGTTATTTGTTTGATTGATGGAGTTATGGACCCGTGTAAACTGAAACATGAACTCTGTTGACCTTTGTAAAGGTAAAACAAGCCTGATCCCTTGCATGAACCTGAAACGCATCAATCTCTGTCAACAAATCAGATCATCAAGATATCCCCCAATAAGTTGGTAGAAACTATATAAAAGAGGAGATCAGATATTGAATAAACAAACCTGTGAAGACACTGACAAACGCTTGGAAATGATAATAATCATATTAATAATGATAATAACACACTGTATGTCTAGAGTTCATCGTAGGATGTTGACTTCCATGATATGTTGGGGCTGTTCCGTAGATCATGTCGCCCTTCTTTTGAGCATACTTAATGCACAGGATATTTTTAGATTAGCTTGGGGAGAGAGCTTAATTTGAAAGTGGAGACCTGGGGGGTGTTTCACAAAGATCCTAAGTAGAACTTAACTCTAAGTTGGACTTAAAAATTATGGAAAGCCATTAGCATCCTTGAAAACATTTTGTAAAAGTTACTTTAAAAGACATAAAATGTTGATTCAAATCATTCATATTTTCTATTATCATAGGGGATATCATGTTCTTGATGTGGAATTTATAAAAAGTCTAAAATACTTGAATTTCTGCTTTTGAATATATTTTATTTAAAGGCTCCAATGGCTGTCCATAATTTTTAAGTCCAACTTAGTGTTAAGTTCTACTTAGGATCTTTGTGAAACACTCCCCAGGGGTCACAGTTAGATGTTAGATTGATTTCAGAGAAGTCTCATTGGGATGATTCATATTATATTATTTAACATTTATAATGCTAAATAACTATTCATGTATAGGAGGTTTTGATCTATTCCTTTGTACCAACTGCCAGACATCTTTGATATCAGACACAAGTTCAAGGAAAGTTTGTAATCACTGATATTGCAGGTTATGGAGCACCAAATGTATACTTGTAATTTTGTAATGAAATCAATTTGACTGAGATCAAATCAACAATTTTGGAAGGAAAATACTTGTGAACAATCATTTCATGGAAAGTAGTATGAAATTGGTCAGATTGATATTGTCCTGGGTTGACTAGTGATTTGATGTTTGATAAAATGTGTATCATGAAAACTTGGTTCCCAACTTATGAGGGAAATTCCTGTGTTATGTTCTGACACTTTTTAACCAACCAAATGGATAATACACCTTTGGCTAAATACCACTTTCATATTAGGTGTGGAAGATGGTTGAGTCCAGACTTTGTCCGCACCCAAAGTCAATTTGACCAGTTTCTGCACTAGGTGCTGACTTCTTCACCTACCTCTGTGCTCTTGCTGCCGTAGGTATGAAAGGTAGTAAGATTGGAGGTTCGGTTCAAGTGAGTACCTTCCAGTCTGAACGAGGTCCAGACTAACCCTAGTTGGCAATGAATATAAAAACGGTATTAGGGTACCACCACAACACAATTCAAGGTGATGAGTACTTTCTCTGTTACACTCAAAGCCATTCTTACCAGAAGTGTTTGACACTCGGAGGACTGCAGCAACGCAATGGCCGGTTGGATTAAGATCAAGGTGCAGGCCGCTTGGGGATTATCTCTTGGTGGTATGCAGATCAGAGAAGTGGGACGCAAGCACTTCCAAGGGTCATTTCTATTTGCCAATGTCAGAAATTATACTCTGACAGCTTGTCTGTCTATAGAGGGATATCATATGACAGTCTAAACTTGTGATTGAATCTGCTTTGCCATTGAGGTCAAAGGTCACAGGTGAGAGTGCTGATGTCATCTGGTATCCATTCATACTTAAATGGTCACTACTCTAATTGCTTACTAGAAATTTACACAAATCCAAAGCTTGTTAAAAGAATTATTGGTGTTTTAGCAGATTTAGAACTTGTTATCTGCAGAGTAGATCATCATCAACTTAAACAGCAGTATAAAAAAAAAAAATTGCCAGCTGCCACTTATATCAGACCATTACAGTCTCTGATGAGACCATATTTGTTATTGATAGAGCGCTCTCTCTCATTTCCATGTGTTTTCATTCATTCATGCTTTTTAAGCCAAGCGCACTTATGATTAGGTGTCAGAATGATGGATAGACCTGTCATTATAATCCCATGTCTTAACTCTTATTACTCCCTTGTCTAACACCTCGTACTTAGTGTCATTATTAAAACACGAGTTGACAAAAATATCAATGAACTTTGTATTATCCACTAATGGTTGTTTCAAAGGTGAAAAAAGAGAAAGATCACATGTGTAAAATTGAACATCACAGGTAAGACCATGTCTTTTTCATGGGTAGTTAAAAAGCAATTACCTCGGAAATTATGGACGTATGCACAGGTATTTCTTAGCAATTTTTATAAAAGGCCTTTAGTCTGCATCTTCAGATATTTATTGCTTGTTATTGCTTGGTCACGGTATTGATTGCTTGTTAAGACCCAGAAGGGCATTAATGCATACCATTGAACCCGGAGTTAGCACCCTTCTGGCGCTCAGCAGATAGCATTTTTGGAAGACATCATCTTGGTGCTCCTAACCATGGACTCCTTTCTTGCCCCTGACAAAAATGAAAGAAAGTCGGAACAGCTATTTTGCTTTTCCATGAAATATTCCTGTAACAGGAAGATCTGCCAGCAATGATGAAAGTCGTCTTGCTTCTCGATCCCCGCAAAACCTTGACCGACTAAACCATTAAAAGGATACCGAACTCGCAGAAGACCAGAACCGGTGAGATCAACCCTAGACGACATCTGCAGATTCTATCACACTTCTACTTGTCCATCATCGAGATTGAAATAATGAGTTTCAGTGGCGGTAGTCATTTGTGGCAATTCTAGCACCTATTTTTTAATTCGGTGGGTGAGGTTGGGCATTATGGAGGCAAATTGTGGAACTTGAGAAGCAAGGTTGATGAGATTCTCAGATGGCATGGACTCTGATTCTTGATCAATTATGCAGGTTTCTCTGGGATGTACAACAGTTCAAGACTTCCTTCTTTCACCAGGTTGTTTTCCTTCTGGAAGATGTTCACGGAAGCAACTATTGTTTTTATCATGTCTTTACTATTCAAAACTACTTTCCTTTTGTTATGTATAGTTTATCATGCTTTCCTTTTGATACTCTTGTGTGGTCATATTCATAAGTGATGCCATTTAATCACAATTGTACAGTAGCTTTGATTCTAACAATACAGTGAAAGAAATGAGAATGTAAAGGGTTGTGCATTTTGCAAAATTGAAAATTCTTATGTGTGAAAGCTCAATCTACTGAAACGATGATAGTTTTTATTATTCAATTTTATGATAATTTTTTTTTTAAATTAAAATTTTGACCTTTATGGTGCACAAACTCTTTTTATTTAATGGATCTTCCATGTATCCAGCATTTGCCATATGACCAGGGGAAAATTTGGGAAAACGTTTACCGTTATTAAATGTTTAATTTACTAGACCCAGGTTTAGCAGGTTTGCATCATCTGAAAGAGCTGGAGGGAATGCATCCTTATGCTAAAAGAAAATTATGTACATGTAGCCACCACTCCACGGCCATCAAAAGCAGAATACATTTCCTAGAATCAATAGACATGGCTGGTATAATTTCTCAGGTCAATATCTTGAGGATCCTGCGGAGGGAGAGTATTCCGGAAATAATGTCCGCACCATCCTCTGTCGTTACTTACATCTAGAATTGGTGCATATGATTTGTCTGGATAGAGCACATACTTAAGTGCTTAGGTTTGCAAACATGGCAAGCGTGCGCTTCCATATCGAACACGATGTTTATCATTATCGCTGCATGCCGTTCTTGAGTAAATACAGAGAGTGTGCCTGCAGACGAAATGCTATGATTTAATCCCTTTGAATGTCCGTGGGAATGTACCTAGGTTGTTGCTTAGAAACCGACATTCCTTTTTCCTCCTTTCCTGTTTTCCCGTTTTCCCGTTTTCCCGTTTTCACTCAACAGCCCAGCTCATCCACATGTGAATGGCAAAATGTTAGTAATTGACGGCTAACTGCAGCTTTCCTAATCAGCGCGAACATTTTGTAGTCGACATGTCTTATTTGTTGATGAGTCTGGAGTTGGCCAAGTCGGGAGCCAACCTGTATGAAAGGAAAGATAGAAAAGAATTACTGCGCTCGTTGGAGAGAAAGTGCAGCTTGCAGCTTTTGACCCCAATGCAATTTTGGATATGTACATCTGTCAACTGAGCATACATGGAGTGGCGTAATATGAGAATATTTACAGCAAAGTAGCTTGTTATGAGAGAGAACATACTTGTTGAAAATTTAATTTAGAAACAAAAATTGCTATCTTTGGCAAACATGCAATTTAGAAGCATAATTGGAATTTCTGTAATACGTAGTTGGATGGATACTATGTTATAGATCTTATCTTTATTTTGAATGTTTGGCCATTTATGACATCCCAAACATGGATGTTCAAAAGGCTGCTATAAAGATATACATTTTAATAATCAAATCTTTTCTGTTCTCATGTGTAGAGTAATGGAACAGTAACAACATACTCCTTTACCAACCAACAATGCCCTCCCCCTTCAAAGAATGTTTTCAGCATTCTAACATTAATTCTTTTAGCCCCTCTTCTGATCATTAAAGATATTCCCTACTTCTCTATCTTAAATGATACGAGATGAAATACACCTCTGTTTACTCCTTTTCATGCGACCATTAATTTGGAATATAATTCCCTTCCAGTACTTCATATCAATCACCTGTACCCTTTTGAAGATGCTGGTGGCCCACGGCTTCCGTCCGTCTCTACCTCGTTTCCTTTTGGATGATAAATATCATCTTCGCTACCATGGAGAATGTAATGTGTCTCATCTTTCATGTGTAACCAGTGAAAAGCAAATTTATCTCCATGCGACAACGCTGATGCACTGGAGTGATAAAATGGGCTTGTTTTCATTTTGAACCTGGTGTGAATAATTCAAGAAGCACCAATTATGACATATTTGGCTGTCTGTGTGCTGTCCTGGCGGCTTCCTTCATTGAGTTAGTGGTCCAGGCACCTGAAATATCATCTGAACGCAAGAAGGGCGTTACCTCTGAAAAAATATATGAGTTAACGCCCTTCTGTCTCTCATCGGACGATGTGGCTCATGTTTCAGGGTGGTTGCTGTATAGGTAGGACGTCAAGATCATGGACACGATCATGTTCCCTCGCTTGCCCAGACACCAACCAGTAATGAGGCATATCATGATGTTCATGTACAGGTTTAATGTTTAAAGATAAAGTTGAGTTTTGGTCATGCGATTGCATTGTGAAAGAAACGGTGTGGAGTCGATCAGAAAAGGTTGATCATTTATAAGTGTTTGTGTGTATTGCAAGGTTCTGGAATCATCAAAGTGATAAGAAATTTGGCCAAATCTTAGTAAAGTTGCAAGCACTGTACACAGAATGATGTACATGGGACTACGGTACATGAACATGTGGCGTAAAAATCTGTCCCGATTTTTACGATGTTATATATGCCATATTTAGAATATGAAGGCATTTCAAGAGCCATGCTTTTCAGGGAACATGTTTTATCTGATCTTCTTCCACCCATGCATAATAACAATAATAACGCTCATAAATTATTGTTCACCTCTTCCCAGAACTCAACCTTCTCTTTAAGCAGCTACCAGGCGCTGCGTGTTTGATATCTACTTAAGATCTGAAGAGGGTTCTTTTCACTTCATTGTACAGATTTATAATAACGTTTTTGCATCATTGTTTTCAGATAAGTTGTAATTATCCATTCAATACAGAAGGTCTGGATACCTTTCTCCAGATAAAGCTGTCATGGATTGAAAGTAGGATTGACTTAAGTTCATCTGTACATCCAGAATGATAACTTTCTTGTACTTAGAAACAACAAAGCCATTTATTTCAGCAAGTTCTCAGATACAACCATACAACCGACAAATAAAGATAGTTTCTACCAATATAAGAGGTATGCAGTATGCACCTTATTGCTTGAAAGCATTGGAATTGGGAATAGAATTACAAAAAATATCAGAGGGGGGTGTCAGTTTAAGAGAGAGTGAGAGAGAAAGAGAGAGAGACAGACAGACAGACAGACAGGCAGGCAGAGAAAGTAAGAAAGTGAGTGAAAGAAGAATAAGTTTGTTGAAGAGTTATTATGTGATTGTATTCTGATATTCCTCAGTGTGGACTGATGACTGATTTTACTTAAGAAAATTCCATGGAAAACTATCTTGAAAATTTCACTTGTCAGCGTTTATGACCAGAATGGGATATTTTGTCCTAAAATATAAAATATTACCCATACCACTGGTAATGGCTTTTCATCTGTTTAGCAGCCCTCGTTCCATCTCCATTTTCAGATCTCGATCTCGAGGGCTTCCAGTCTTTAGGTAAGAACAAGGAACTGCTGTTATTTCAACAATCTCAAAATATAGGAATTCAATACTAAGTGAATTTGGGGAGGAAAATCCTGGCCATAGGCAGCGTGACGAAAGCTACTTTGCAGGGGGATTTTGAGAGCTTTGGGACGTTTTTCATGGCAATGTTTCACAAAATTAACTAGAAAACTAGGAATCGATGATGACTCATTGCGCGAGTATGTATTGTTTTAGCAACTTGTTTTTCTTAGATGGTAGATGGTAAAATTTAGGTTTATTGCTCTCACTTGATTGTTTACCTTTAGGCCAATACAAACAGTCACGATTCTGAGAATTTTTTTTTTTTGGGGGGGGGGGGGGTTGCTTGGGGGTTCTAGTATTAATTTCTACATCTGCCTCGCCTAAGATTTATATAAAATCCATTTTATTTTTGAGGGGATGAGGGCTTGAAATTTTTCAGAGGCTTGAGCCTCCAAGTCCCCTTATAAAATCCTCATTCAATGGCAATGAATTTCCTAGTGGACATTAATTCTTAACTGGAGTTAAAATCTGAAGACATATCTGTATGTACACTGTACATCGTGGAAAATACACCATTCCATTTCAAACCTGCATTTCAAGCATAGCAGTGATTATGTATACCATATATGGCATGAATTTTGTCAAGGGGGGGGGGGGGATTATTTTCTATCCTTAAAATCATCATACATTTTTGGTGAAGCCAGCTGATGTATGAAAATAGAGTTTAGGGGATTGACGATGGATGTGTTCTCTAAATAATGTTTATTCTAGATAATTGAAAGTCACACTTTATCACCAAGTGGCACCCATCAAAACATAAATATATTACTCTTACCCCACATGGAGTATTTGCAGTAAAGGGCCAGTCTGAATCTGTGATTGTTTGCAGAGGAGGGTGCTAATGTCATAATGAAGTGGCCCTAAAATTTGCCAATATTTAACAACAAGCAGTCAAAGTGCGTCTTTTCCATATTGATCAGTGTTAAATAATCGCATTCCTGAAATTATTTAATTGAATAGTATTTTATCAAAAAGTTGATTTGTTTGCTCGACAAGTATTGAAGTGTACCCAGAATGATCTGTAAACAAAAAAGCCTTGTAAACACATTTATTTCATGGAATTCTCTACGCAAGGTGAACAATATTGAGATTCAGTTCTCTTTCCTTTCCTCTCAGTCAAACCTGTAAACCCTCCTGGAAAACATCATCTGTTTGACTTCTTTCATCCGTCCTTTTTTTACCTGGAGCAATTTATGGTTTTCAATTTCTCCATATTTATGTCAATTTTCAGAGGTCAGTGACCCTGTTTTTAGAGCTATGACCGGAGGTCTGTGTCTACCAGTAAATCCGCTAACCTGAGAGGACTCGAAGTTAGAGAATATAAAGTGAAGGCCTGGAAAAAAATGGAGAGGAAAAGGGATATATTACAAAGTCATGTTTTGGTTGTTCCAAAGTTAACAATATTTGATATTTTGTTTTCTTTGTTAATACAAGATGTATCACCTGTTAGAATAATTGCCATTAGTATCTAGGTAAATTTGAAATTGGATGCTGTTTATCTGCATTATATTTATAGATGGTATAAACAAAAACAGAATAAAGGCTCTAGTGCAGATGATTTCCAAAGGTGAATCGTACTGTCTGTGAATAAAAAAAATATAAAAAGCTAGTCAGAACAAAATCTTTGAAGCAGGAAGAATCGAATTTTACCACCTGAAAACTGCAACAAAAAATAGACTGGAAATGACATTCACAGAAAAGCATATCTCATACAATTATGAGGCCACTTGGGATATGCATGTAGATGGGGAATAAGTACTTGATTTCCCTATGTTTATTGTTCATTTCACAGCTTTATACATTTCTTTAAAACCAAAAATCTTCATCACATATCTTTTATTTATTCTCTTATCTCTCCAGGACATTCTGAGTAAGTTTCTGTTTCTGTGGTTCTGTGAAATCGTATTTTCTATCATTACCAGACCTCACGATTAGCTTTAAAAAGGGCACATAAACATTGATGTGTATGGATTACATACATGTAATGTCTCCAAGAGAAAGAGTTTATTGCAGGGCCCTAGGAGTAACCTGACTCCAACCATTCTGCTTACAGGCTTCTTAAACTAGAACTCCTACCCTCAATAACAAATCCTTTCTACTCATATTCCCAGCTTTTGGTTTTTGAAAAACATATTTGCAAGCTCTTCCTCTAAACCGCATAGGAACCCACACTGTATGGAATCAGCGGGTGAGACATCGATAGGGAAGAGGAAATGTCTCTTCACATGATTTCCTCCATTTGTCAGAGGTCTCATTATCTTTTAAAGAAGTTTTTGGCACTAGTAGTAGGCAGTGTTCTGAAAAAATAAATATTGATCATTGATAAAGGTGATCATACATCTTTCAAAACATGCATTATGATTTATAGGCAATAGTATAAATTTGTAGTACTTGCATTTAAACGATTTGGTTATCAAGTGATGTTTTTTTGTGTTTTTGTCCCACTACAACACAGCAAGTATTTACAACTGAATTTGACAAATGGGACATATGAACAGCTGTACAGTGTTTTCAAGACGAGAATGAATGTTATTGATTAAAAATGATGATTAAAAGGCATAAATGCTCATTAAGATTTACACTTTCAATTTGATTTGATTTGATTTATTTATTTCTGTTTGATTTTCTTTTTCTTTTGCATTTTTACAAATATATAACAAACAAGCATTTCAAATTTACACCTGAAAATTATGTAGATGATAGTTATGGCATTATTTCCTGTGAGCATATCCAGGGATATCGCAGTTGACAACTCAAAGGGGGAGGGAGGGGGAAGCCGACAGCTATATCCAGTTCTCAGTGCTGCAAATCGACATTTGAACATGGCTCTTATGAAATTGTTTAACCTTCATCACATCTTGTGCACAGCAAGGCCAGTGATCTCAAAGATTTACATTTTTTATGCTTGTGTGAATACATCTACGCAGTTGAAAGCTAATTAAGAGATGGGGTTTGTGATGATGTTAATTTCATTTTTTTGTGGCGGAGGGGGGGGGGGGGGGAGGGACAGCATGTATGTTTCAAGCAGTGTAAATCAACATCTGAATATGGCTCTAATGAAATTGTTTAACCTTCGTGACGTCTTTTGCAAAGCAAGGCCAGTGATCACCAAGGTGTACATTCTTTATGCTCATGTGAACACATCTACTCAGTTGAAAGCAAAGAGGTGGGGTTTGTGATGTTAATTTCATTTTTTTGTGGCGGGGGGGGGGGGGGGGGGGGGGCAGCATGTATGTTTCAAGCAGTGCAAATCAACATCTGAATATGGCTGTAATGAAATTGTTTAATCTTTGTGACGTCTTGTGCAGGCAAGGTCAGTGATCTCCAAGATGTCCATTTGATATGCTTCATCACTGCCTAATAGCCTTCCAAGGCAAATGATGATGATTAGTTTCTTCTTCATAACCAAAGCTGAGAGTCAGAAGGGCGTTAACTCCATGTTAAAGTATTGGAGTTAACCCCCCTTCTGGCTCCAAGCAGATGATATGATTATTGATGAGGATAGATAAGCCTATCACATGCTCTGGATTTCGCTTGTCATATGAAATGTAAATAAACTGATATGAAGGTATATCAAATAGGCTAGGTGAATGGCCTCGAGCATGACAAGTTGATTCAACAAATGAATTTGTATGTCAAATTGTTGTTTGTATCTTACTTGATAGAGGATGCTGCTCACCAGCATACACTAATCAGCCCCTCATAGTATTCAAATCTAGGATGAGTATGGCATGACACATTTATTTCACTTTGCTAGATCTGGTGAAATTATTCATATCATTTTCATCAATTTAGTTATTGTTTTGAATTTTGCTCCCCAAAATGTGTGAATCTCAATTTCTTGGAATTATCAGGTCCAAATCATTTTGAACTTGACAGACCTTGGATAGCTGTTGTAGGATGTGAGGACCCTGTTACATTCATCATGATTGGGAATCCAAGCAATTGGCTTGCGGATTGCAGCATCACATATAGAGGGTGCTAATCAGGAGTTAATCTCATCTGTATTGAAAAGTAATCTTCTCTGTTCCACACTGCCATTCAGGTATGAGAGGAATTCTGAATTTCATTTGGGCAGACTGAAGTGCTCCGAAGACCGAGTGTGTACGAGCATAGACCTACCACCAACTGGACATTCATCGAAGCTTTTGGGCTGAAAAGATGATAGTCACCGCTCGTAATCTGATCGCAGAATGCGACAGCTGAGAAGTCTCGCGAGACCAATAAATCATTACGCAATTATCCCGCTGTCGAATCGAAATTCATTCGCTGCTTCTTCAATGTGTACGTTTCTGTGTAGGTCGCAAGCGGCAGCGAAATTCTGCATACGCTGCTTCTATACCGTATGCCACGTTGGTGTATTATGGTATCGTCTCCGAATGGTCCTCGGGAGCAGCGTACGCCTGAGATGCAATTTACCGTTCATGTACGAGATATCTAGATCTACGTACGCGATAGTCATGGCAATGGCCTTTCCGATGGAAGATTTCTCCGATATTAGTATTGAAGAGTTAGAGGACTGGAATGATCTTGTACTGAATCCGCATGATGATGAGATTGGCATACATACAGTGGATGATTCCGCTAATAATTCGAGTGAACTTAAACGGAGTGCGTCATCAGGTAACTGGCATTATTTGTTGTGTAGTCCCATCCATTACTGTTGATGTTGCAAAATAATAATGAGTTAACTTAAACGTTTGTGTGTGGTGGACGCGGACGATGCTGCGGATGATCGGAGCTGAAATCAAGAATCAACGATTGTGTGTAATAATCTCTACACTTAAAACTCAGAAAGACGAAAAACGTAGACTATGTAACTCTAAAATTACATAACACGAAGGCGAGCAGCATTTTTAAATTAAAAAAAAAAGTAGATCTAGATCTAGTAATGATTATTTTATTAATTGTACAATAGATTCTAGATCTACTTTGTTTATATATGAAGTCACTCTTAATTGCAAATAATTGTTTTCCCCATGTCTGTACAGATCAATAACTACCAGTACCAGGCACAAGTCGTCATCTTGATTTGTTCTTCACTGTTTTAAAGAAGTCCTCTTGAGTCTTGACTTTTGTTTATTTTTTCTCTTTTTTTTTGCCACAGCTTCTGAAAGTGGAGGTGCTTCAAATGACCGTCCAGCAAAGAAGAACAAGGCAACGTCCAAGGGCAAGGCAACATCCAAGGGCAAGGATCATCCACCAAAAAAAACAAAAACAAAAGGTATTGGTTGTAATCAATTTCTATCATAAGTATTTGTACATTTATCGGTAGTTAAGTTAATTTGTATTGGCCTAATTTACTCAGATTATAATATTTACCAAGTTTGTGGATAGTATGTGCATGGGAATCGGTAGAAGAATGTTAAATGCGTATTATTATTATTAATTACTGTAATTTCTGTCAAAATACTGTTTTTGTTTTTAACTTTTAATACATTCCCGCCCTGATAGTTTCATCTGAATTGGTGGTCCTACTAGTGTAATTTGTTTGGCATAGTTTCATACTACATCCCTAATATTGATGAGATATTATTATAGTTTAACTTCAAAGTATTTTATTGTCAAATATCTCTTTGTAATAATACTAAATTAAGTTTTTCCTTTTGTTTATTATTTTGCAGCATATTTTGTCATGACAGATGAGGTCCGTTGTGAACTACAGGGTGCGTCGAAGGATACTGTGGCAGAGATTTTAGATTCTGTGTCAAGTGCAGAACAATTTTCAGGCGAGCATGGCTATGGCTCAGATGTGCGGAAATTAGCGTGCCAAATGATAGCCAGGAAAGGAGATGCATCTTTTGCAGTACTCTGTGCCCACACAATAAACAATATTTTAGATTTGGTTCAGGATTTGAACAAGACTCCCATTGGCTCAGGTTTACAGGATGAGACTTTCAAACGGTTCCATTCATTGAGGACATGTAAGGAGCAGAAAGTGGAATGGAACACATTTCTCCAAGATAACAATCTAGATTCTTCCAAAGCAATTGTTGGTACTTTGTTATACCAATTTGTCCTTGAGACGGCACTAGATAAGGTAGTATTAGAGGTAGGGAAACGGCAGGACTCATCCTGTGAAGACACGGAACGTAAGAAGAGCCAAGACGATGGTGATCGGGAAGCGCAGATCCTTAGATATATTTCTGGGTTCATACCTTACGCCCTAGGAAAGCGTTATCAAAGATCCAAGCAGACACTTGCCAAGGAGTACGAGACAATACTACAATCCTGGAGATCAACAAATGATGAACAGACAATGGCCCCATCATTTTTGTCATACACAGTGGCATGGGTGGAGATGCAAAACAGAGGAGGGCTTTTTATAGTCACTGATGATGTTTTTAGATTTTTTTGGGCTCTGGAAAGGATATCCAAGGGTTATCTTAATCAAAATATATGTTCGTTAAAAAATAAGAATCTCAAAGAAAATCTAACTGCCAAATGCCGCAATAATGAAAATGTCTTAAAAATATGGAAATCCTTGGTTCAATCTTGCTCTGTAAAAATTGATGTTGAACCCCTTTTTATATCAGTTGTTAATTACTGGGTTAAAATCCGAATATTTGCCTTTGTAAAAGCATACAATTTACTTCGTAAAGATACAAAAAAAACATCTCTCAAAGGGGAGAAGAGTCTACGTAAAGAACTTCTGAAGAAATAAGTAATAACCGCTAGTCTTCATTTGTCAGAGCCCGTTGTTAGATTCTCAGATGAAATTTGAATCCACCTGTATGAATGTAATATTTCTAGGAGACACATTTTCTTTTGGTGTACATTGTGCGCATACAGTTTTGTTATAGTGGTTATAGTTATTTACATGCAAATGTGATTTGTAAGCTGAACCTTTACTCTATTTTCTTACATCGTATGTTGTGAATTATTTTTCATAAAATGTCATAAAATATGATATTCTTTTAAATAGTATGCTTACATTTTAGCGAGTATAAGTGTTCTAATGAGGTGTACTTTATGACTTGCTATTATGTTGAAGTCTATCAGGTGTAGGGTTATGTTACCCAAGGTCAAATGGAATTAGTCATGTGTGCGACTTTGCACAGGAACACTTTTTCTATTGTTTTCATTGTGGTTATCCTGTGAATTATGGAAAGCTGTACCATCAGACAACTTATAGATCTAGACTAAAATGTTGAATGTGTGTTGGGGAGGGGAATAAAATTCATGAGAAGTAACTGAAATATACTGTGATTGTTAGTAATGCACAATGTGCAGTTCAAGAGCTAGGCTGAGGTAACTTGCACATACCTTTTAAGTTTTAACGGACTTTAATAATAAATTACTCTCAACACAAGTTTTACATGATTGTCATGATTGAAAGGCTTTTTATTAACAACTTTATAATAAAAAAATTACTCTATTAATGTATATGCTGTTTCATGTATTTACTTCAAATTCAATACAACACCTCACATGGGAATCAGTTAAAAAATGAACAAGTCATATCCATTTGAAATTATCACACATCTCAAATTCTCAATAGAAGCTGAAAAATAAGTGATACATTAATTTACAAGATTTTCCCAGAAAGATATTTGTGACTTCAATAATATACTCATATAAGATTCTTTGTATATACATATTAAAAACAAAATGGAACAATGTTTACCCAATGAAAAAAGGGTACATTGATTATGCGTTCGCACAAAGTATCATCATTCTGATAATTTTAAAAAAAATGATCTGAGAACGTTTTTCAAGTAAGTCTTCTAAAAATGTAATTCTTCTGTCACCACAATCTGAACAAGAGCAGTGTGGAGCTCCAAGTGCTTTTGGTTGAATTTGGCAAAGTTAATGGATCACTTTAACCCTTTTTTCCTTCTTGGCCTGGGAGAGTTTCACATGGATCCTAAGTTGAACCATCAACTTTATTTCTATGGTTGAACTAAAATTATGGAAAGCCATTTGTAGCCGTATATTACAAAACAAAAATTGTTTCAAGGAAATTAACTGCTCTCCATTAATTTTAAGTCTAACTTCAAGTTAAGTTTCACTAAAGATCTTTGTGAAACACCCCCTTGGTCTGCTGGTCAAGCAATTATGGCCTGAAGTTAATTTAAAACACCTCCAAGCCATTGTGCCAGTGGTAGTAATACATGTATTGAGCACTGTCTCAATAACCGGGATGTTTGTAATGTAACCTAGTTCATGATAAAGATGCACAAGAAAACATTCTGTCAAAATTAGACTACATTAGGTAATCTGTGGTAATGAATAACATTTGTCGTAGAGACAAACAAATAATTTTGTTTGTATAGCACAAAAATGTTTTCCAACTTATATCTTTGATCCACTTTTGTGGATATATTGCAAAGCAGGCCATCGGCAAGAAAAGGTGGCCAGTACTGGGTCCTATTTCTAATCGTTGTTAATACTTTAAACACAACTACAATATTCCCTGCTGATTGGCAATTGACATAGTAATTACAAAAAATTTACATTTACAACACTTGAGAAAGTTATATGAAACAGTAATCTTGTGAAATTTCCTTAAGGTGATCTAATCAAGAATCATGTATTAACGTTTCAGCAGCAACGTTGATATCAAAAAGTTCCAATTTAAAGGGAACAAGTACCCCATAATTATATAATGTTAAATCATAGGTAACATTTTAGTAGTCCTTTCCACCAACAAGTTCAGAAAAATGGGTTTTCAAACAAACTGGAAAACACATTACCATACTAATAAAAGCTTGAGTTCATGTGTCTGCAGACAACATCTTCCACGATTACATCATCTCCAAACGAACACATGAAAAAGGCTTGGTGCAAACAGGACCATGAGGCCATTTCGGTTCCCTACACGGTGATAATAAATTGTATTGTTTATAAATTACACAACCCTTTACAGAGTGTTGGGCAACTATTTAATATCACTCAATGCTACCAAAATGTATGTGTTCTTCTTTGCCTGGCGATTCCCTTTAACATTAAAAATGACTCGGGTTGGCACATCTGGAAGACGTAAACAGACTTTGCTTCAAATCTGGATGTCCCTTTCTATGGAATAATCTTTCAAAAAACGTCATTGAACACATAGATGTACAAGCCAAAATGAATGAAATCAAAATGACAAGAAATCATCTTCAATCATTTTCTCTTTTTACTATCATGTTCCATGTTGCCAACATGTCTTTTCCTTTTGGGAAGTGGGAGTCCTTGTACATCATCAGTCCCATCACTCTTGGTCACATTCCCATATTTTGATGCTCTGACAGCAGCACCTGCAACCTGCAAAGTCAACATGTTATTTGCTACCTGCTGAATAGTAGGGTTGTCATTAGAACCTCCTGCACCTCGCTGTTTTGAGAAGTATTCCTCAATAGGATCTTGTGAGAATTTTTCTGACAAGACGTACTGTACACCTTCTTCCACCAACAGCTCCTTGGTCAATTCAACAAATGAATTCACTGCAATCATAAACAAACAGAAATGAACACTCAATAATGATAACAATTTAACCATATTCAGTAATATTGAGATGAAATTATAAATAATGAGTAACTTTAAAAAAAAAAGTTTTTTTTAAATATCAAGTGGGATTGTATAAAAGAATAAATCAATCAATGGTATCTATTTAAAAATCTAGCAGATATTTATGGTTTGTATTGCACTGCTAATTACTGAAGACATTTCAACTGTGATTTTCAAAAAAGATACTACTCACTAGAAACACAATGATTTTGATTTCTGTTCCCCCAAAACAAACAAATAAAAGGTTCCTTATGTTAGTTAGTAAATGTATCTACAACTAGTGGCCTGGCATGACTTTTGAGTCCTGGAAGGGAGACAGCAACTCTTACCAGTTATTCTCAGTCCATCTCGTGTCTCTTTGCTGATACATCTTCTTTCTCGTTCAATTGCAGACAGGTTGGGTGATTCGGCAATTGCCTTCTCCCAGTCAGATAGGTACTGCAAGAAAACGTCTCTCAGCCACTGAAATTTAAATTTGAATAATTGATTTCAAAACATTTAACAGAATAACAGAAAGTTGGAGTAAGGCCACAGTTAACTTAAAATATTTCAAATATTTTTATCTAGCACAAATCACAATTAATGCCACATGATAGGGTGAGAATAAGGGAAAATGAGGTGAATTATTTTTGGAGGGAGAACTTTTGAAGCCTGTGTGAAAATCACACTCTAAGATCGCTTTGCATTGAATTCTTTGTAAATTAAGGGGGGTTCTTTTGGGGACAGAATGCCCATAGCCGCCCTTTTTTTTTTTTTTTTTTTTTGCACTGGAATAATTTTACATGGCCACAAACATTTTTTAATGTTGTATGTATACATAAACAATGTGTCATTTTATAAAGACATATTGAGTAAAATGAATAAGACTGCCAGTGCCTAGAATTATACTACTTTATATACATCGTACCTCAAATCTGCTATCATCAACATCACGATAGGGCAAGAGATTGGGATTTCTCTTCCGTTGGCCTTCTGATGCAGTGGACACGTTCAGACAATCGAAGAACTTGTTGAACATTTCAACAAACTGCCTAGTTCCATCAGTAGAGGTATCCCCGGTGTTGTCACTCTTGAGTTTCAGTGCGTTTGCAACCGATTTGCTCAACACCTGGAGAATAATTAAACAAGAATGTACAAACATAAAAAATTACAGTAAAAAAACATGTGACAACGTAGTTGATAGATATATAATTTGTTTGCACATTTGTATTGTTTCCATGAAATCGTTGACAGGGCGCACCCCCCCAAAAAAATATTTAAAAAAATAAAATAAAAATAAAAAATGTAATACTTAACAATTATCAAATTCTCAGTCATCTCTGTAAAAGAGAGTGTGGAAACCAAAATTGAATACTCACTTGAGTTGCTAATTTGACTCTCATGCGCAGGGAAGGGTTCAAGTACAGGTGTTCATGCGATAATCTAGGTAGGAGTCGCAAGTCCGAGGTGCAGTCCCATTCATAAAGCTGAATTAAATGTGTCCAGCGCATGTGCTTCTCGCCAAACTGAAATCAAACAAAGATATAGCATGAATTATTTCATTTTATCAAGCTATAATACAGATAATAAAATTTGATACTCGTAAGGCTTTGTAATATGACAGACTATATGAATTAATAAAAAGAGAGAGGGGTAAATGTAAATTTAAATTTCAGAATTGAAATAATTGAAAATACAGTACAATTTATAATCTGTAACAAATATGTTTGAGCGAGTTTTGGGTAAAGGTAGGTATACAATGTACATGTAGGTGTGTGTGTATTGTAAGGAAATAAACATGGATTAAAATATTTTCAAAAATCATGACATGAACATGGGACGCAGGTCCAATATGGATTTCTCTATTTTCATGTACACTAACATTTCCACAGGTATTTTTTCTTAATTTGAAGAAAAAGATTAAATAAGACACTGCTCATTAACACACTTACTTGCAAGTTCCTACTTTTGCGGTTGAATCCAGAATTCTCCAGGTTGTTGCGTGCTGTTTTCAACAGATGTGGAACATCGCAGAAGAAGTAAATCTTTCTGTCCTCATCAGCTGGGTTTATGGTGTAATAGCCGTGAACATCATCAGTGCATATCCGAAAAAATTTTCTGTTACACGATGCCCCGTCTGCCACCACAACTCGTACCTTTAGCCCCGCTGTCTCGATGGCCAAGACCGTTTTCATGACACAGTCATAGATTTCCCCGCTGCGTAGAGATGAAGAGGGGAAAAGGGCTACAGCTTGCTTCGTTGGAGAAAACAAGCCACGAACCATGATCATGAATGCATGGCTTGCAAGTTCATCGGTGTCCTCCTTTAGGCGCTTTTCAAATGCTCGCAACTCATTATTTATGCTGCCTACATCTACAAAACCAATGAGTTCTCCAGTCGAAGAAGAGTACACTATGCCTGATTTAGTCTTCATTTCATCACAGATGAGTGATACATTCCTTTGGAACTCGTGCTTCAAATTCATTTCTTTGATGGTTTGCTGTATCATATCGTGATGGACTCCTGTTTTGGGTTGTGTGTAATGGGTATACTTTGTAAGTGTTCGTATTGCAGGTAATATCAGAAACTTACTGTCTTTGATAAGTTTGTATGCTGCGGGGGACTTGCTGTGCACAGCAATTGCCCATCGAATAACCGATGGATGCCATCGCATCTGTCTCCTGTCTCCTGTCTTCAACGCCTTTGTTTGCTCCTCCCACAACAGCTTTTGTGCCGACTTATCCACGAGATTCTCTTCAATCACCCCCGCTGCATCTTTCACCATCTTTTCAATCTCTTCCGTGTCTCCAACCGGCACACTCTCCTCTCGAAATATCTTCCTTATTTTGTCCTGAAGTCTCCTCTGGCTACTCTTTACCTTCATTCTGTCCTTCTGTATGTTCCTTGCTCTGGAGATCAGTTGCTTTTTCGATAGAGATTGCAATTTGGCCTTTGACGAAACACGTGCTTTCATTGGTGAAGACAACCTATTCCTATTCTTCATAGATAATAAGTCACTCCTCTGGATGGAACACACGCTGCATTTACCGTTGTCCTCAGCCACAAGTTTACAATTCATGCTGCGGACTGTTTCCTCCGAGTTGGTATCGACTACGTACCCTCTGATGTTCTTGTTTTTAAGAAAGTCAACAAAGTCCTTGTTTCCAACACATACCTTGGACTCGGCTACAGATCTAACAAGTCCCTTGACAGATTCTTCATCCAGAAGAAGAGGAATACCATGGAGAATATTTGCTGAAGGTGCTACTTTCTTGCCCACAAACGCAACTTCCCATGTCCGGTCCTCAAATATGGTGATGCTTTTTGGAACGCAGACATTGTGCTCCTTTACAATGACTGAGAAGATCAAAATCCGATCATGTTGCTTGCTGAAGGACAGCCCATACTCCTCCGCTGCTTCCATCCCTGCTTTTACAACATTTGGGGTCGAAGCAATTCCATCCTCTTCTTTACACATCTCACATGTGTCATCATGCTGCTTAAACTCTCTCAAAGGAATGTTGACTGTAAATACCTTCTTCTTCCTTTTCAAAAGTTTGAATCGTGCCAGCTTCCTTTCGCATGTAAGGCAAATAAAGGGTGGAAAAACATCCTCATCTTCCTCCTTTGTATCGATATGAAGTGCCTCGTGGATAGTCCTTTCAAACGCTTCCTTCTTGTATGGATTCCTGTTATCAGCTATTGCATTCTTTGTTCCGCAGAGCCGGCAATACTGTTTCAGGAGCTCTCCGTGCCTAGATGCCATCATCAATCTGTTTTAACACACACACAAAAATGGAAATGGTTAATATATAATTCCATCTTGATTGTATCATTAAACTTGGTACAGAAGAAGTTAAACAAACATTTCTTGGACACCAAAACTACAATAGATACAAATTATTATTATTGTTAAAATAAAACGACACTAATCATTGCCAAGTAAAATACTGGTATAAAATATAATTTATTAAATTAACCAATTTTAATTTTACTGGTGCGAAGCAGAAATACATGTAGATGTTCACATTCATATTCAGGTGTCATGAATTATAGACATGAGTCAATCACAATATCCAACTTCATGCTGAAATTTACATAAGGCTTTAGACCTTCTAATTACATTTATCGTAGTTGCCATGGAAGAGAAAAATTAATGAAAATCATTATTCTGAAAAAATATCACTTACTAAAGATTTGTGCACTTACTAGAGTGACTACGGCAGGTTTTCTTTACGTGTATGTTTTTTGAGAAACCCCCCCCCTTATTAATTTTTTCTGGTTAAAAAAAAAAATCCAAAGGACGACCTAAAAAAGATGACATTACCGCCCCCCCCCCCCCCCCCTTGAAAAAATCCTGCGTACGCCAATGGACTACGGTATAGTCTATTAGAGAAATTAACTCTAGATCTAGTCTTTTAGATATCATGGTTATGCTTGTAAATGTATAGTCGGAGACAGAGACAGTCGTCAGAAATTGTCTATTCATTGTTGCAGCAAAAAATAGTAAAATACAAATTGTAGTCTACGCCTATGTAGACCCCTCTAACTCTAAGCATTTATGTTTTTCTTGTGTAGATCTCTAGCTATCATGGAATGGAAGATATTTTATTTATTTTCCTTTTACAAATAACGCCATTCCAATGTCAAAATCCATTACCATTGCCATTTACATTTCCAATCACTCAATCAATGCACTTTACACACACTGGCCTGGAACATTCACTGTCTAGACTATTCCCCGGCTATCCCCACATGTGGTTATTTGTGTAAGTAAAAATTTAAGTCTTCCATATTCTAGTTCACTTTTCTTTTCTTTTTTAAATGACAAACGAGCGATGGGAAAGCTTGTAATGGTTAGTATTTGTTTGTAATAGGCCTAGATATAGTACTGTTATTGTTAATACCGGTTAGCATAATTATAGTAAACATTACGTTTCGTAATCGTAGGCTAGGCCTACGCGTTCATATTCACGTCGTGCATGTGATAAGCAACACTTTTCCGTAGAAAATGCCTTGCATGATGCGTAGGCGTGACGTAACCATTACAATTTTCACGAAAATCGGTGAAATAAGCCTCAAGTTTAGTATTTTTTTCTGAATGTGCAATCAACTGCACATCGCTAATACAACATTCAACGTGAAGACGGGAATACAAAGTATACAAATACGAGATGTAAACGATGGAGAAATGTGCGAAAATGTCCGGAAAAACAGGGAATCTAAGCAAGTTTTCGATAGGTGAAGTCGTACATACCTTTATCGAACGGTTGATCTTCGGATTGACGTCAAATCATGAAGGATTGGTGAAATTCAATCGGATTTGTTCAGGCTTGTTCGGAATATCGTAAAGAGAAACTGCACATAAATACTGCTATACCATGAACACCGATGTTATACTGCGCATGACATTTTCTTCCGGGTGACGTAGTATGCTAACACAAAATCGAGTTGATGAATGCAAACGATAAGCGAATCGTCAAAAGAGGGCCGGGGAGATCGCGGTGACCATCATCGAGCGAAAGGGTTTAGTGTAAACATTCCCCGCTGTGAAAAGTCGTAAAACTGAGTAAAGGGCAAGTAAAGCATCGGTCAGCGCGCTATCAGCTCGGAACAGGTGCAATCGATCAGTTTTCATTCGATGAATGTCCAGTTGGTGGTAGGTCTATGGTACGAGGGATAGGGAAAGTCAACTGTTTTAATGTTCAGAGGAATAGTTCATTGATATTTAACCGTTGAGAATACAATAGAACTTGCACACTCTAAAAATATAATACAAATATGGGATAAAATGTACACAATTTGGGGTACCTTTAACTTAATATTGGGTAAAATTGTATCCAATTAAGATAGATATTTGATTTGATCTCATTACTGGATACAATTTTACCAAATTTCTTTTAGAGTGCATTTTATATAATAAAATCAGATCCAATGGGCTGAAAATTAAACTACCAAACCAATCAATATCTAGGTAATTTGTAGTCTAGTAGGTCCTGACTCGACCTAGCACTAAAATCTTTTAAGTTTTAGAACAAGGAAAGCTTCATTTTCTAATTTGACAAAATGATGTTCAAAATTGACTTGGAAGAAGAAGGATGAAAAAAAAGGAACAAGTTATATCTAGGAAATTATTGAGAGAAGGGGAAAACGGGGGAAAAAGAAGAATGGAAAGTAGCCAGGGAAAGAGGGTACAGAAGAAAGAGTAATTGGGAGGAAGAGTTCAGTTTCCTGATTAGAACATTAGAAAGGTTAGCTGTTGAATCAGCATATTTATCACATTCTCATATGTGTTATTTAGACTGTTAGAAGCTTTCATGAAGTGCTGAAATTTCTAGCAGAATTTGGCACGATTCTTTTCAGATCGCATCAATATCATTCACATGAAACCCACACTTCTGACTTACTGTAATTTCTCTAAATTTAGCATCAAGCATCAGTTCAATTTCATGCAATTTAAAACCCAATCTAAAAGAATTGGTGATGCACCTTTGTACGTGCTTAGAATACAATTTACAGAATTACGCTTAGATCCCCAAAGTAGGTGATTTTTTTTCACAAATTCTGTCTACAGGTACTCAAGTGTGAATGCTTGTGCTTGTATATCTCTATGAACAGGTAAAATGTACAAACTTGCCTTTTTGTGTGCTTTTTAGGTTTTTCATGATTGAATCCTGAAGTCATGGTTTGCTTGATATCCCCTGGGTGGATATGCGTTTCATAGCCACTGGCCCAGTATAAATTAAATAACCTTTGCTTTGTCATATTCTATTATCCCTTTCATATTGCATTTATTCTGAAAAATAAGGCAATGAATGAGTGTTTTCAGTCTGTGTTACCACTTGAAGAATGTTGTTTTCAATTTAGGGGAGCCGAAGAATAGAGTGGGTGTTTTTTTCCTCACAATTTTTCTATTCTGCCTTTGAATTTGGGTGTATTTATTGAGCTAATCTCCAAAGAATAGTCTCCCACAGGCTGTTGCGTGGTGTGTGCATTAGTTTGTAACAAATGGGTTATGAAATTGCAAATAGAAATCAAATTAGAGTCACAAAATGTTCACCTACAAAAACCCACCTACAGAAATTGGAGTTCAGGTGGATTGTGTTTTCTTTCGACTTATGTTTGTAATTGTACAGAATGGTGTTTTACTTCAGAGTGGGCTAAATATTGAACTGTGTGAAATGTTTTGATATGTAGGCATTTGTCGGCCAAATAGAATTGATTTGTTATTGACAAATTGATTATCATATAGGCTACATATTTTACATGGTGTCCCTTGATTTGTATCTCTGTATTATGTCCTATATTACATTTCTTGTCAGTAATATTCTAGCTCTAAACTTGAGAGCATCCACACATTATTACAGGTTAAAATATGTGAAGTAAGGAAAATGTATCTTTAGAAGGTGAAAATATGGAAGAATTATCTTGATGATAAAAATATTGAGACACATGAATTTATGATTCTCCAACACATACTTTCAAATTTATATGTAATCTGTTATACTGAAAAAGTATCATTTTACAATGTACTTCTTGTAGTAAATTTATTTGTTTAAAATCATATCCCTATGATCGCTCGTAGAATCTTAAATCACATTATAATCGCATAAAAGGAAAAGATTAAGAAAAATGTATGTGAAGACTGATTCATAGTACCAGCACTTTTGATTAGACATGGAAGTTTTTAAAGATTCTTTAAAAAAAAAATCAAACCATGCCTGAAATTAACATTAACTTTAAATATGTCCTAAATGCCAAGCTTTGTATTTTGAATTACCATTGTTGTTATTATGATTATTATTTCTACTACTACTGATACTACTGCTGCTGCTGCTGCTGCTGTTTGTTGTTATTAGCAAGTGTAGTCACTCAAATGGCCCAGACATGGTTCAGACATAACATCAAACAAACATTAACATTTGATAATGTAACTGTATGCAAATTCAGTCTTTTCACACATCAAATGCCAGCACAAATTATGATGCAAACATTTGACATATTTATTGTTGTCCTCATACAATTCTTAAATTTCTGAACCTGCTCTATATATTTCACATGTAAAAATAGGATAATCCAGAATTAAATGAGGGGGAAAAAAAAAGCTTTCATGCATCCTAGTTATGTCAAGACTATTCATAGAGCACATCATTCTTTGACATGCCAGATTTAATTAGACCAGCACTGATATGGTCAGCAATTATTTGCAATTCATTTCATCTTCAAAGCTCTTGACGTTGGCCGAACTCATAGTTTATTTGAGCTGGACGAAAATATTGACTTTACCTAGATTTTTGCTAGAGTTGCATCGGGCTAAGGACCAGAGGGGTGAACAGATCTGCTTTCCAGGGGCCCAGCATGTTTGTCAAACATAAGATGAGAAGGGATGGTCACAATAGGACAAATTTCTCATATTTATTCAGAAAACAGCAACAATGGGGGAGAAGTTGTTGATGGCAACAGCTCCCAGTCACTGACATTTTGGGTTATTTTACCCATTTTCTGCCATTTTGGAGCTGAGATATATAGTATAGAAACGAGGACAATAGCTATTGATAAACAGGGTATGATTTATGACACGAGTCAGAGGCAGTTTTGCTTTCATCACTCATTCTCTTGTCTGCATCATTCAAATTGAAGGTTTTAAGGGCTAACTGTCAACTGCTTTTATTTATTTGTGGTAAAGAATCATGATATTGGAATAGGCTGTTTTTTCAAGTCCAACTTTAGAAAATGACTTATGTTTTGGAGATCCGTAGTAGACTTCTTTCTATATATGCCTACTTATACAATGACATATATTCCTATCATAACAACTTATGAATGTGGATATTACAAAATAAAAAATCAACTCCATATAGCCCATGTCATTTTGAACACCAATTTCATACACTGGAAAATTTGGAACAGCCTGTGATTGTGATATTTCATTATTGAGGCTACACATTTATATCACTGAAGGAAATGTATTACATTTTTCGTTCCGGTTGTTTGTTACGGTCTATCCTCCATACATATATAATAGTTATATAGAGTTAGTCTGAAATGGGAATGGAAAATATTGTCTGTTTGTGCCAAAATTTGAATATTTACTCATAAGTTCTACAGACTGATGATGTTTAAAGATAAAGGTGGATTCTGGTTATGCGATTGCATTGTGAAAGAAAAGGTGTGGAATGGATCAAAAAAAGTTGATCATGTAGCATGTAAGTACTGGTGTGTACTGCAAGGTTCTGGAGTCATCAAGATCGTAATAAATGTGGCCCAGTCTTGGTAAAGTAACGAGCACTGTACACAAAAAGATGTATATGGGACTACACAAATGGTGTCGGGGCTAGCGTACCTTGATTTCCTTATCTTTCTATGCTCATTACTCAGTCTTAAAAATATTCTTCCAAAATTGTTTGGCACATGACATCTATTTGTAATCTTGAACATTCAGTGTAAGTTTCGTTTGATTCTGTGAGAATTCATTTTCTTTTTTTTAACCAGAACTCAAGTTTATCTTTAAAGAATTTAGATCATTAATTAAATGGAAACCAATGTTGATGTAAATCAGGTTGCTCATTACATTGCAATATTTCCTCTAATTGTTATTGCAAAGCTTTATAATGGCTGTCTATTTAAGATTCTTGCCTAACTGATAAGTTTGCTTGCCTCTGGGCATTGGACGAATGCCGATTTCCCAGTAGCATGATGTTAACAAGCTTTGTGTCCAATCCAATTGTGCTCCTTAACATTTTCGCAAGCACGGACTCCACCAAGTTGGCAACCCCGATCTCTTTACTTGTGCATCTGGCTTGATTAATTGACGCAGAGCTTGGGTCTTCTTCCAGACTGGTAAAGGATACATTGGTGTGGAGAGACATAACTGAGGTGCCGCTGCTTTCTATGAAGATTAATCTGGCAATCTGTCGGAGCACTTAGCGCTAGGATTCCTCCAGGCATGTACTGGGGATTCAAGGAGGGGTAAATAGAGATTTAGAGGGGATTAGAAGCTCTTGTCGTCTTCGCCATCAGTCGGACTTGCACTTTCTAACCAGTGAAAGGGAGGGGGGGGGGGGGGAATGATTTATCCAAATGTTAGTATATGACGGCACATGGTCAGTCATATTGAATCTAGATAGATTACACAGGGTTTGAGAATCTCTTACTTGCAATATATTTTAAAAAGTATGCAAATGTCTAAGTTCTAACAGACATACATTGCTGCATGATAATGCAATTCTTGAGAGAGGATTTGTTGATCTAGAAATACATTTATCAATGTAGGAAGAAAATGTAAGTGTACTGAATAGAAAATAAAACAGGGGGGGAGGGGTAGCCTTTGAAGGATTCGCCATAATGTGGCACGCTACAACATCGCATCTTCTGAACTTTCAAGTAATTCTGTTCTGAAGTGAAACCTCCACAAATAATCCTATTTTGAAGTGAAACCTACTGGAAACAGCATATTTACCTCATAACACATGCATCAACATTATGTGATGTAATTTAAAATAGCATCTTTTTAATACAATGATTTGATTTAAAGTGAAAACCTGTTTAATAATTCTATCCTGAAGTGAAACCTACTTGAAATAGCAAATTTACCCCAATGCCATCGACATTGAAAAGGGACTGGGTTTGGTTTAACGACACGTAATGGCCATCTCTGAGGGGTGGAATGTGAGGAATTTGAGAGAGAAATCTGATGATGGATTGGGGGCAGGTAGGCAGATAATGGACTACAGAGCTAGGATTACTTCAACACATGAGTCATGAATGTAATCAACAAGGTCGTCTTGAATGTAACCAAAGAGGGAGTCCTACCAAAGGGGAGGTCTGAATAAACTTGTCAATATGGGGGAGGAGGGACATTGATTGAAACAACATGGATTTGGTGTGAAACTGGTGTGAATCAGATTGATGGAGAGAGAGGCATTGTGGGTTTGTTGAGAGCCAATTGCAACGTTACAGTTGGTCCATCTTCTGATTCCTTGATTTGATATTTGTAGATGCAAGGAGCTTCAGTCTAATAACACCTTGGTTGTAAAATCTTTTTTTTCAGAAGAGACAGAGGAGTAGAATTCATTTTGCATTCAGCTTTTGTCAAATGTATCACATTGCGGTCACAAATAGGATGTATCTACAGGTATCCTAATAGCCTAAAGGTGTTTTGTATCTTGACAGTTGATATTGATAGTTGTAATCATCATCATCATCATCATCATCATCATCATCATCGTCGTCGTCGTCGTTGCCGCCGCCGCCACCACCATCATCATCATCATCATCTCCATCATCTCATCATCACCATCATCATCATCATCATCATCATCCTCATCACCATCATCACCATCACCACCACCACCACCACCACCACCACCACCACCACCGCCACCACCACCACCATCATCATCATCATCATCATCATCACCATCATCACCACCATCATCATCACCATCATCATCATTACCATTTACTTCCGCTTTCATCATCATCATCACCATCACCACCACCACCACCACCACCACCACCACCACCACCACCACCACCACCACCACCACCATCATCTCCATCATCATCATCACCACCATCACCATCATCTTCACCATCATCACCATCATCACCACCATCATCATCACCATCATCACCATCATCATCACCATTATCATCACCATCATCATCATTACCATTTACTTCCGCTTTCATCATCATCATCATTGTCGGGTTCAGCGGTCTTATCAAGATAGTCGACCTGCATGGAAGAAATAATGTCATTCCCAGTATCTATATCCAGATCATCCCTCTACCCATGATGTATCTCTTCTTGCTTGCCACATAACTCATGGCTCAAGAATTGTCTATATCCAATTACATCATTAAGCCGTTGGATCTAGTTCGGAAACCATCCACGAAATCTCACGTAATGGAATAAAGTATTTCGTTATAAGTGTGCTACATGTAAATGTTAGTTCTATTCATATATTTTCACATCTTATATACACTTGTACATTTTATTATTTTTGATTTATTTCTTTCAGATCGTGTAAGCCTAGCCTGCAGTTATAGACTTCACCTCTCTGTGGTTTGGATTTGGATAAGCAGTCACTAAAGGTAAGGAAAAAAACAACTAAAAATAGTTTTAAAAAGATATGGAAAAGTAGAAAAGAAAAAAAGATATAATGGTGAATTCCCAAGTATTTTGATAGAAAATTTCTATAGATCTGTAATTGTGATTTCATTCTTTGCTTTCTTTACTAATGTTTTTTCATTCTTCACTTTCTTTACATCTATTTCACAGACATTTTTTCACCGAACAATACATGTGTATTCATTTTGTTGAGGGTAATCATGACAACTGTAGAACTTGCTTACATTCCTGAAATTCTTGTTTGTTGTTTGTTTGTGACGATTCGCAAGACAAACAATAAGGTCAGAAGTGCAGGTCAGTGTCGGCCTTGTATGGAGAAAGAATATCGGTGAACTAAGTGCCCCCTATTATCTTATTGTGAGAATTCGTGATAAATGATATGATAATTGAGGCGAATGCCTCCAAACAGCGTCATTGAGAAGAGAACTGAACTGTATCCGAGCTGTGTGGGTTATACCGAATACAGACCTTTGCTTAATATCAATACAAGGTAGACTTTAATGAGTTCATGCACTTTGATGCATTTTATCTCCATTTCGTGTTTTTTTGTTTGTTTGTTTATTTTAAGATATGAATTTGTTGGTGTATGAGTCTTGGATGTGTAGGTGTATTATCTCCTAATTTATGACTGTTTGAAGGACTTTGGAATTGTCAGAAGAAAGATATGGCAATTTTTTAATATGCGGAGTCAAAGGTAGACAGATTTCTAAACAGGCAGTATTTCTTTGTTGGCATTTTGTGTGCAATATATTGGTTGCCATATCTGTATGATGGTAGATCATTGATTGTTGAATACTTGTTTGTGAGGGACCAAACAGTAAGTGTTTAAATCTTTGTGCACTATTAACTTTCCTTTTACATTCATGATAGTGAGATATTTATATTTCTGTCATGATGACAACACATATTGTAATATGAGCTAGTGCTCATATTACAGCTACCATGATGAAACTGGAAAAGCATTGGGAAGGTTAATTGAGTGATGTCTAGTGTATCCGCCAGTGCGTGTATGTCATCTATTGAGAGCCAGGCAGGTGTTGAAGATAAGTTGATAGAAAATAAATTCTCACAGAATCCAACAAAACTTACACTGAGTGCTCAAGATTACAAATAAATGACATGTGACGATTTTGATAGAAAATGTATAGGGGCTGGGTAATGAGCAAAGAAAGATGAGGAAATCAAGGTAGTAGGCCTGACACCATGTGCTTAAAGGTAAATACCAGTAATGGTCATGCGATTGCATTGTGAAAGAAACGTTGTGGAATCGATCAGAAAAGGTTGATCATCTAGCATCTAGCATCTGCAAGGTTCTGGAATCATCAAAATGATAAGAAATTTGGCCCATTCTTCGTAAAGTTACAAGCACTATACACAGAAAGATGTATATGGGACTACCCTATATCTCTCACACGACCATGAGAGAAACAAATTTACCAAATATATGAATTAGTAGGCGGTTTCCCGGCAATTTTTTTATCATCATGTATTAGTCAAAACATATTCTTTCACATGATTGGTAATGAGAGCTTCCATTTCATTTTTTGAAATTGGGGCGTTTCCAATACTGGTCTTTACCTTTAACACCGGTCACTATGTGCAAATGAGAGTCCTTGTTTTTTATTGAAGATGATTTCCAGCAAGTTTTTGTGAGTTTTTTTTTATTTTACTGGTTCAAAAAATCAATCTACTGCAGGATAAACAATCCAGAATAAATTATAGCCATGTTCTCTTGACATACGATTTCCATACCAGAGCTCAAGATTAGCTTTAATCCTTAAATAATCTGGCTCTGAACAGATAAAATGCACTCAAGTACATAATCTTGCTGCAATATCTTAAATAATTAAGTGATTTCATTGTGGAATATGAATCTCATTTTCTACCTAGACAAAGAGCACAGTAATAACCCACCACTACAATAACCCATCATCATAATAACCCACCGTCATAATAACCCACAATCATAATAACCCACCATTATAATAACCTGCCACCGTAATAATCCTTTAATTAATTCTGGGAACTGGTCATGTATAAGCTTGTTATAATTTTACAATATACAGCTGTGGCTCCGTAGTTGTTGACCATCACACCATTATCAGTTTATCAACACAAATAAGCCAAGCTCAAGGAGGCTCTCACTAGCTGCCTGCTGACCCTACCCCCACCCACCCCCCCCCCCCCCCCACACCACCTCAGAGTTGAATATTATTAGAAAGAAATATGCCACTCTTCCTATTGCTCGGAATCCAGATTGCCCCCTGATAAGTTCTCATCTACTTGAGATGTTATGGCTGGCAATGTTTTTGTTTTGCTCTTGTGTGTACATACTTTGTTGACATTGCTTTTGTATTGGTGTATGATCAGTGGAATGCATGCTGGGTCAATAAAGAACTTTATGAATGAAAAAGCAAGGAAGACCTCCACTCTTAAATGTTATGAAATATATCATTTGTTCAGAGCGAGATGGGCGTTAAGTCTGTGTTGTGGTATATGAGTTAACACCTTTCTGGTTCCAAACAGACTATACCTTTGTGATGATGATAGGTATTTTACTACAGGATTGTATTTTAATTTTATTTTAAAATGTTTTGGCAAATTCATTCTCACTCACTATTCTTTGATGTATTAGAATGATTCCCATGTGTGAACTTATAAAATAACCTTTTTACTATTCAGGGACCCTGAAGATTCAGCAACAAAAGAAATTTTATTCAAGAAAAGAAATTTAGGGATGTAAGGTGAAGTATATGGGCTATTTAATGTCTTTCAAGCAAAATCGCCTTGAGCCTTCATGCTTCCAGAAGCATTGTAATATTTGATTAACTACATTTGTCTTACAGTATTTTGGTTCTCTAAATGGTGGGGGGGGGGGGGGGGGAGGGGAGGGGGAGGGGGTAAGTACAGAAAAGCCCCAAAAGACGAGCTGTTAATGTAGACCAAACATGCAAAGTGCATTCTAGTGCACTTACTTAGTATGCACAATCGATGCCACTGGCTTAGCACCCTGTCCCCCCACCAGCTGATCAGAATAATAAGATGAAGACTATTTTTGTGTGTGTGATGTCTGGTGACACTTGACCTTCAGAGCATAATACAAAGTGCAGAATGAAAGATAATCACGTTTATTGTGTGAGGGTGATGATTCACAAGTCTGGCAATGTCTGTCCACTTCACTGCTTCTCAAAGACATCTTTTTCTTCTCCTCGGAAATAACAACATTCCTAGAGACGACCACTAAGTTGATGATTTTTATTTGCATAGTAGCTCTTCAAGGGAGGCGGATACTAACCACAATTATGTTGATAATTAGTCATACCATGTCAAGATGTGGTTTGATTAATCAAAAGCAGAGATTTTTCTTCTTTGCTGTCAGTGTCAAGCCATGCATACAGGCTACTGATGTGCTGGTGAATATTTGTCTTTTGAGAGTCAGAAGGATGTTAATCCTGTTTTTTCAAGTTTTCCAGTAGAAGTTACCACATTAGTGGATCTTTAATAGTCTATTATAATATTGTCTGCTTGGAGCTACAAGGGCATTAACCCTGTGCAAAAAAATATCAGTTACCACCCTTCTGGCTCCAAACAGAAGATAGGTCGTTTTGTCTTCTCATCTCAAAATTTCCACTCGGATATTATCCACTCTATCCCCATCTCTTGACTTTGATGTAGTGTGCATGGAGTGGGAATCAAACTAGTTCATCCTAATGTGCATCATTTGATCAAGGGCACTTTACATTTAACGAGGACACTCCCACACAATCCCAGCCCCCAGACCTCCTCCAAAGAGAATTATTTCAAGTATTTACCCTCCTGCAATTTTCATCAATTTTCCACTTCTTCTAAACTTCAGTTCTTTGGGCTGATCGTTTTAGTTTGGATTTTATTGTGGATTAATGGGTATGACTGTGACACATTTAGTAGGGTGCATGTCTGTTTTTGGATCTCTCATGAATTACATTCATTATGTATTCTGCGCTATGCTTTGAGCATAGTCTGTGATAGATGGTATCATAATTAAATCAAATTTGCTTGCACAATACTTACTCTCTTTCATTTCACTATTTAAAGGTAATGTCATTGCTTTGCACATATGCCTGATTGAGTATGAATTTCAGCCCCTGTAGTTTTCAAGTAACACAAGAGAAATTCAATACCATTCGCTTGCACATTGAGAATTAGGGACATACGATTATTAGATTAATTTGAAATAAACTTGAATGTCGCCAGATGAAGTTATCATATTTTAATGTGATTTTGATCTTCCTCATACTTTGCTGGAATGAAGGTTACTTTTAGATTGTGACTGTAGTTTGGTGTGATTTTTAAGTAGCAGCAGTGTTATGACTTAAACTCCGGTGATAATTGCTCTACCGGTTGATTTCCTTCATAAACCGAACTCCTAACTCCCACCCTGGTGAACAGCATACCTAACCCTTACCCCAATCATGAACAAAATCGAAAACCCATTGCAATCCTAAACCTAACCCTGTGTCTCTGATGAAATAAAGCCTGTCCAGAGCAAATGTCAGATCTCTGCAGTGATACCTTTTAAAATAATTTCCCCCTCCCTCCCTAAACCAAAACAAACCAAAAACCCATTGCAATTCTAAACCTAACCCAGTGTCTCTGATGAAATAAATCCAAATGTTGGATCTCTGCAGTGATACCTTTAAAAATAATTGTCCCCCTCTCTCTCTCTCCCTAGTATCCTATCATCCTTTAGCCACAGGTGCTGTTGTTGTCTAATCATACCGATCAACTCATATAAACATAATTGATCACGCTGACTGAATATACGGCAGAAATTAACATCAAAGTGACAAACCTCACGATGATGATGACTCATACCAAAATGATTCTGCGTGTGAATAACTCAATTGTGAGAGAATCCATGGAAAAATATTTTTCATTCATATTAAACTTGAAACATCAGGTGAAATTGTGGCTTTGGTGTGTACCGCAGCTGGTTTGGAGAGCAATTCATAATTATGTCTTTTCATCCTTGCATACTGTCTGCTCTGCATCGATTGTGAACATCGTCTAAGCTTCTCCTTCCTGTCTCCTCATGTACAAACAGAGCTAGATAAATACCAGGAGTAGCATGAGGATGCAGTCTGCTGAGAGCCAGAAGGTCCTTACTTCTACAGACACCCTTCTGGCCCTCAGCACATGATATATACTCAATGAATATGGCCAAGCAAAGAACTCCCTCCCTGATAGACAGATAAATAAGTAAATAGATAATGTTCAATTGTCTTCGGAAAACCAAATGATAATCATTCTGCTTGAAACATTCTGTTGTTTAGAGCCTTCCAAGATGAAATCTGTGCAATGTTCATTCTCTTCATTCTCTACTGTAAAGGCAACATTTATGCCTGGCTAAATCGTGTTTCAAGTTCATTATGTTAGTTCTTTCTATATTTGGGCATATATTTCTTTTTTGGCCTGCAAATTATTAATACCATCCCCAAATGCTGGTGTTAATACTCTGAGCGAATGTATCGCACCATGTTATAATCATCTCACACATCCATACTTTCATGCCATGGCTTTGTGTTCCATAGGGGCGAGGGCTTGGGAAGAAAGCCAACATTGTATGTAGACAGAGCCGCTAGTGTTCATGAACGTGAAAAACCCAAGGCCATCATCGCAATCAGCTCTTCTTACTGTCTTGAGAGGTCTTGGGAGACCTTGTGATAGAACAGTGAGATGAACCCTCAAATAGCCTCCGCCTCCAGGCGCTTTCATGGACAAAGCCAGAAAAACAACTTTAGAAGTTTATGTTAGTAGTAGCACACATCTTGCAATGGATCGGTTTGCAAATGTAAACAAGTTTAAAGACTTCACTGACAAACTATTGCATTCATTTATGTTAGAGTTATTCTGTATGTAGAAATCAAAATGTAGATCAAATACAATAGTTTTGATACATTGGTGAAGCCTCTGGCAAGCTTTGAGGGTCATCACAAACTGGAACTCTAACCGGGCCTGACTCGAACTATATGTGAAAAGAGAAATGGAGGACGACTACTTTCAGATATATCACTCTTCAGTCATTATCATGTTAATGATGTCCCACTGCTACTATTATATACAGTTGTAGCAAGGTGTTTCAGGATACAGATATCTTCAAAGTGTCTCATGTTCTATACTGAGCAGTTTGCATAAGAAATGTATTACAAATAGCAGGGTGAGTCTTGAAAGCAGGCTAGTTGACAGTGAAGGTCATTCCATACATGGACAGCCATTATTATATGGACTGGGCTTCCAAGCATCCGGAGAATGCCACTTATTGTGTACATGTCTGGTTGATATTTACCCTCCCACTATGCACAAAACCCCCCTGTGTATTATGGTCCGTTCTGAGAGAGTTCTGAGAGAGATGGAGTACAATTCGGTGTGAACTTCCGAAGTACAGTACCAAGTTGTTTTCTTTCTCAATTGTTACTTTGCAGTAATGTGCTACATTAAGAAAAACAGTTTGTAATTGTAAGAGAGAGGTAGAGCCTTGAAAGTTTGTCCTCTTTTATATGTAATTTGTTGACCTATTTCCGTGGACTCATGTACATTTGTAGATGTAGTTTAGACCTTGCATGACTGGGCCTGAAACAGCTGAAGTTACAGAAATTGAACCATTCTTTGCTAAAAGTGCACATACATGTGTATGCATTAATGGGTTTAGTATTATTTCAGAGTGTGTACTTCGCAGAGTGGTAGTACTCAAGTTTCTGTTCTGGCGTCCCTCCTGCCAGACTCCGACTCAAAATCAAAATGGAATTCGGATCAAGAGGTTTTCTATTGTATACATGAACATTTTCATGAAAGTACATGAATAAATATTTCCCTGTTGGAGTGGTTTTGGCACAGTCATAATATTTTTTTCTTTTTCAAACCAAATTTGTGCAGTCCCCATTCCTAGTAGAAAGAAAATAATAACCCATAACAATAAGACCACTTTTCAAGAGTCTGAATGTATGTTCATTATGTAAATAAGCCACAGACATTTCCTTGGCGCTGTTAGCGGATGTGCACCATGCGCTCTAATACCATGATTGAAATAAATGATTGGTGAGGGAGAAAGAAGTGTTGGATTTGTGAGCTTCACAGTGATTGCATATTGGGCTCATCTTCAGGCTGAGATTTCATCCATTCCATCTGATTCCACACCAGATCAATAGCAAGTAATAACAACTCCATCCCTGAACCAGGGCACACAGAGAAGACATCTTGGACATCTTGTCAAAGTCAATTCCGTTAATATTGCGTTATCGATCGTGACTCAGATTTCTTTGACGGGCGGGTGTGTGATGGTAACATTGCCTACCCAGTGCAAACCCCTGTTAGGTGTTAGCTTGTGAATTAGTAAGGTCAACCGATAGACAGCTTGACGGCTTCTTCAGGCTGGAAATAGAAATGTAGAAATGTCTTTGGGTAGAGAAGGTGATGTTCTTAAGCTAGAGAAATGAAGAGATTCAATGTCTTTGCATTCTACATAATCGGTTGTCATGTATTAAAAGCAGCTCTCGACTTTCCTGCCCATTCCTTTTGCCCAATGCATTACAATTTAAAAAAAATATTATTTTGGGGTTTAATAAAATTTGAAAAGTCCATCATTCCCCATCTTTATCATTATGTTATGCTTGTGTCTTCTTTTTATGCCTTGGCAGAATAATATTATATGTTAAAAGTTTAACATTTTGAGTGCTACCAAATTTGAAATATTTGTCACAAAATTTTGTAAGTTAAGTTAGTAACCATAGTGCCTTTCTTAATTGTTCATCTTGATGCACATTCATTCCGTGATAACTTATTTGCTAAAACAGTTTATAAATTCAGACTACAAACGTATCTTTGTATGAAGATGTATACAATATATTGGGCATGTGAAACTGGCTATATGGCACTGAAAGAGAAATCTTCAGCCATCGACTTTCTAACATTGCTTTTAAATAGAAAACTAACATTTCCTTTTCAAGTATGTACTAGGATTCAATGACTTCAAATCTTCATTAGATGTCAATTTCATTATCAGACACATTCGCTTTGTTTGAAGGGAAAATTACCACCCCCCAAAAAATTCAAATATGAATTGTGATACAGTGATTTCAAATCTACAGAAGATAGGCCTTAAGCAAACATAACATTTTATAATTTCTAACCATCCATGTGTACAAAACCACAATTTTTCTACAGTCATTCTTTAATATTTATTTCGATTTTTGACTCACAAATTATAACCCATTGCCACGGATAAGGAAAGGGGGGAAATCTCCAGCGAGTAGTTAATCAAATTAGGCAGCATGCAGCATTTCCAAAAATCCTTTTAATTGGATAGGAATGGATTTGTGTATTTTCATCCGCATCAAATGAAAATCCCCATGGAATCTAGCAAGAGGAATGGGCTAGTCCAATTAATTCATTTGCACTATTTTGTTGTGGATTATGTATTCCGTGCATGACATTCCAAATTATAATGCAGCCTAGAATTTTTTTTCCAGCAGAAATGTCACGTTTTACTGAAAGTTTGCAGCACTGCATTTAGTGAAGTTGTTCGATTTTTAATTGCATGGCTGCATGTTGTATCAATTTGTGTTTTTAATAGGGGATAAATTTGCTATTGTGTAAATACAAGTAACCCAATAGGGAAGACAAAGTACTTTCTATTAAAATATTGACATCCACAACTTAATAGACATATCATCTGTTGAGAGCCAGAAGGGTGTTAACTCATGTATTCTTGCATAGCGTTAACACTAATATTTGGAACTTGAAATTCTCCATGAATGCTTTCATTGTAATTGGATAACAACTTCCAGACTGGTGATCCTTGACACAGCTGTGCTGCCATTGAACACTGTGACAAATGCCTCCAGATTTCATGTCACCAGTCTATCCTAATGAATGTGACACATTGCAACCCGGTTAACACCGCTCCTGCAGAGATTGGCTTGGCGCTGTGCTGGTCATTCATAATTTGCAAATGGCAGGCGTCCCAGGAATGACCGTCATTGGTAGCCCCGGGCTTGAAGATGACCATGCAAAATATGTTAAGAGACAAGTCCATTAAGAATTCAAGATGCAGACAGGGTAGAGACAGTCAGCTTCAAGAGAGATGGGGAGTAAGGGAGAGAAAGAGGGAGATATAGAGGCAGAGAGAGAGACAGAGAGAGGCATTGGAGGGAGGATTGGGAATAGGAATGGGGGTGTTAGAGCTTGATAATATTCAGAGAGACATGAGATGTGATGAGAATAATGTACAAATTGACAGATATAGAAAGAGAGAATGGAGATGTGCAGACACAACTTAATTTCTTTGATAAGGGAGTCCATGACATACAATCAGGAGTAGTTCAAGTTTGGTTCACTGTCCTAGCAGACTTTGACATCAATTTCTCATATTGATTTACTGATCAAATTCCCCAAATGCTCAAGAACTATCCTTTCCAGTGAATATTATGCAAAGGTTGTATTTTTAATATTCATCATGGCAACATAAAGCCTCGACTCCAAGACAGAGGGAGGCCTCTTGTGGAATATCCACGAACATAAGTGTAATACATTATGCACAATCACGCTTGTATAGCAGTTTAGGACAAGATCCGTAATAAAGAATTCTTCTAATGGAATTCATGGATTCAACACAAAAAAATTGTCTGTTTTTCACTATCACCACTGACTAGACCTTGTAAGGATGAAAGCTGATATCGTCCCTCCTTGAAATTATTGATCAACAAAAACTTACTAAAATCCAAAGTATTATTGATTAGCAAAAAAACATGTTTTTGAAATCCGACCAGTTAAATTTATGTCTGCCTTCAAGAGTCTTTCCTGTTGCCAAATGAGTTCACTGACATTCAGTAGCTTTTCGCTGTGGTGCATAATTCATTGCTCAGTAGAAAGTAGAAGTAGATGCATGTTCCTGCCCGAGGTCTCGAGAGACCTAGAGAGCATCCCCCATACATCATGATCTGACACAGGGCACCAGCAGACCTACTTTGTCCCATCAGCAAAGATACTCGGATGCAGATCATTTCATACCAGATCTTTCTCTCTTAGAGTCGATCTCACACAGATTGTGTAACGTGAGCGGCCTGGTCTCAAGCCTGTCGTTTTCATTTTGGAGTAAATGCAGCTTCAAGAGAGGAGTGAATTAATTTGGTTTAGCAGGATTAAAGCACCCTCGAGCCTGTGTATATGCAAAATGAATGGATGGATTATAAGCAAACAGTAAGAAAATAAAGATTGTATGACATCATGAAATTATGAAAATGAGAAAGAGTTTGGAGTGATTCTGTCACTGTCCAGGCATAAAAGTGTCCGTATTTGAGCCTTATTGTAGATTAGTAAATGCGCTATTTGGTAAGTTCTGATGTAAAGAATTGATGATGATGATGATGATGATGATGATAGTGACGACGACAATACTATATGATGGTGGTTGGTAATGGTATTTATGATGAAGAAGATGATGACAATGATATAGATCAAGATGATGGCGATTATGACGACGATGATAATGATATTGATTATGATGAAGATAGTAACACAGATGATGATGATGATGATATTGAGGAGTATTGACGAGTATTGAGGAGGATTGGGGTAATAGTGATAATGGTTTTGTTGATGTTGATCTTGATGCAGCTTTTGAATAATGTTTGGAATACAAATGATCACCTCTTGTTGCCATTGTGTGCATAGGATGTATATTGCTTAGAACCTCTCTCATTCTCTGGATGAGCCATCACCAAAGCAACTGAAATTTACAGAGTACAACCATGGTACAACTGTCATTTGTAATTCACAACACAGTATTCACATCCTTTTTGATGTAAATTCAAAGGATTATCATAACATAATGAGGCTAGAAAAATCCATTCTGAAGTCATAGCATGCCTCTATGTTCTTGTATGTCACCGCTAAGATTGCTCTCTTTCGTATAGTCATGATAGTCACTAGGTATCTCATCGTGCCATAGACAGAGTTCTATTAAAGAGGAGAGTCTCAATCATGTCTTGCAGTGATCTTATTAACTCCCGATTGAATTAAAGCTCAAGGGCAAAAGGCAGACTCGGATGCAATTAATAATGGTTAATCGTATTGTATTCGGGAACAATTGATTTATGTTCTCAAATATGGCTAATTGACAGTACTGTATTCATGAAGCTAGGGAATGCCAAGAGCTGAGTAGCATTAACTACAAAGAAGGGAAATTAAAGGTATGATTATAAGCAATGAAATTGGAGTTATGCCTGGTGAATGAATGTCTTTATTGATCACTTTCGTTTGAATTGCACTTTAATTATTTTGTTTTTGTTTTTGTTTTTGTTTTGTGTTGTTGCAGGATTACAAAGAGGTTGGATGCGAATGGTAAGTCTTATTTTAGTTAATTAGCAATAATATCAACGTTGATCACTAATTTTAAGTAGGGTCTGCGTAAATATCTCATGTTGCTGTCCCCAAACTCTCCAACTCTTCTCTTTCTCTATCTCTATCTCTCTCTGTCTTTCCCTCTATTTTTTCTCTTTTGTTTTGGTCTCTCAGTGCTTTCTTTTTTATCATTGATATTCAGCCAATCTCCCACTTTGCACCTTAATTATTTCACACCTTAATTATTTCACACCATAGTAAAGGCCAATGGCATTTCTTTTTGATGAAGACATGGGACTAGACCCCAGAGTGTAATCTGTTCAGAAATTGTCAACTTCATCTTATGTTAGCAGCACATCCTGATACTGTTCTTATATTTCATTACCTGCTATCTAACTTCAATTTTCATTTCAGCTTGCTAGCCATGCTATTTTCTCTCTTCAAGTTGGGTATACTAACTTGTGCTGGGTGACAGTAAATGTTGCTTTTGCTGCAGCACTCACCTATGAGGTATCTTGTTCTGTTAGCATTCTTCCTGAAATCGTAAATCTTGCGATGTAAAGAAATCCATGACTTTATTTGGAGTGACATGGAGAGACCATGAAGGAGTCGTCCTTAGGACCAGAAACAGTCATCCTTTGTGGCAAGCTGTAACAAGATTTTGTAAAAAAAGATGTGCCATTTAGAATTGTGTGCATGTGAATGTGTTACAAGAGGTCTTTACTCCTCTGTGCCTATTCCAGACACAGTGATAATTAAACAAAATGGAGAGACTACATCAAGTTGTGAAATTGTAGTCACTGAAACACAATGTCACATTCATGGATTAGTCTGTGATTATGGATATAATCAGAGAGAATGAACCTCATTTCCAGAATTAAAAAAATGTTGAACTTGATTCTATCTAGAACAGGGTTGTTTTACTTTTGAAGTAGCTGGATGTTATGTCTAGCTCTTTTATTCGTGTCATTACTTACAAAAGGAAATATTTGCAGTTGAAACTTGAGCCAGGTGCCAGGATTCTCAAGCATGGTAGATGCTTGTAGTTTTAAGTGTAATCTTGAGTCATTTATTTAGATGGAATTATTGTTTGACTCTTTCTACATATCATGTTTACTGTTAAAGG
>JAVYIG010011029.1:0-63992 GCA_035222895.1 Strongylocentrotus droebachiensis
GGAGTGACCCGGACTGTGCAAAAGAGACGCAGAAGCGGATTAACACAATACTTTGCTTTGCTCAAACTGATGACTGCAAATCTTTATGCGTGACGATAGTATTTCCAGTCTGTGTCTATGATATGATATCTCACGTAATATCATAATAAGGGAAAACCCCGGAGAAGAATACTCTAATGCTAAGTGTCCTAAATTATTACGATAGCTAAAGGGGAATCTTAGACAATATAGAACAGTAATCTATAACTTGAGAGATAAGAGCGCATTTACGTGAGTATGAATACAAAACTGCGCCTGAAAACGTTTGAATTTGTAAACGCAGTTTGTACGTCGTGTATAGAGCGATCAGCGGGACTAGTGGACTGTGTAGGCGTGAGGCTAGCGGCAAAAACATATCGTGTAAAATAATCTGTAACAAAAAGTGTACAAAACGAGTTTTTGGGGTTAAAAAAAGAAAGAATCATGCCAGTTCATTCTTGCTTGAACATTGTTCAGATGAGAGAAAATGGTGCTAATGTAGTGATTTCAATGCTAGATTTATATTTAAAGATAATCTGAAAAGCAGACCATTGTTAATGATACAAATTTGAAAAAATATGATTTGATCGATTCCTTAATTCTCCCAACTGTATCATTATAATTTAATTTAATTTTAGGTGAATGTAAATCATCAAAAGCAATGAATTGGCTCTTTATACCATTCCAAACATTTAAGTGTTGACAGATTTTTAAAAGCCTGTTTTATGTGTTATTTTCATGGAAAAAAGGTTGGGAAATTTCTAAAATTGGTGACGCCTTCAAAGAACACCATACATATCTTCGCGGTTTGAGATTTTGTTCAACATTTTTTGCATGTTAGAGGGTAAGTACAGTAGAAGGAATATAATAAGTAACATTTTATACAAAAATTACGCAGTTTTTCCATCAACCTTCAACAATGTTACTGGTTCACTTTAAGAAATAATACCTACTTGAGGGTTAAACATCCTGATAATTGACACTGTCTTGCAGATACCTCCATATTCTCTTGATCTTATCAGGTTGAACCTCTTCCGTAAATATCAAAGTCGTCATTATTATCAAAGTCGTCATTTATCAACGTCTTCATTATTATCAACGTCATCATTATCACCAACGTCGTCATTATTTTCAAGATCATTATTATCAACGTCAATATTTCCATCAACGTCGTCATTATTATCAACTTCATCAATTCCATCAATGTCGTCATTATTATCAAGATTGTTATTATTTCTATTTTTTCACTATTCTTGTCGTTATCATAATCGCGATCATAATAATTATCGTCATCTTCATCATCATCATCATCATCATCATCATCATCATTACAATAGATATTTCTTTCATGCAGTGCAATTGATTTCTACACATATCTAAAATCTTGACTATTATATCAATTTTCGTTGCTTTCTTGGCTTCCTTTAATTAATACAAACCGTGTGATTGGAATTTTCAATGATCATTTCCTATACAACGAATGAAATACTCATTCGCCACATGTTTGTGTTGAATGTAAACTTGGAGTTTTAGCTGGAATTGGTGAATTATATTTACATAAGGACAAGACGATGGCAGGTCGATGTCTTGGATTGTTGACTTTCTGGTCTCATCGCAGCTGGCCGGCTGCAGCTAGGATGTATCAAACTTAGTAGTATAGGAATATATCAAAACGTCTCCACTTGTGGTTGAATTGTGCGTACAACCATTCTCAAATGTTGGGAGAGAGATAGCTATACAAGCTAAGAGAAATCCACCTCATTTATTGTTCCTCGCACACTGTCATGATATCATCCAAAACATACGTGAACGTTCAACCTAAATTCTGCGGAAAGTATATTTTTAGAGAACTAAGGATAAAAGGAAAATAAAGTGAATTAGCATCTGTCAGTATCAAGTTGCAACAACACTTCTTTCAACCCGTAATGAAATACGTACACTCTTAAAACTGAAATGTTAAATCACCATTTAAAAGGGCCGAGGAGTGACCACTCTTTCAAAATGGTAGAATAACACTTTAAACATGCTGGATCCAACACTATAAAGGTTGAATCTAGCAGGTTAAAACAAACAATCTGACATTTTGAAAGAGTGGTCACTCCTCGGCCCTTTTAAATTGACATTTAACATTTCAGTTTTTAGAGTGTAGGCCGAAATATGATAATAGTCGGTGCAGTATTGAACTGAGTTCCAAGCCAGAATGCATGTTCCATAACTTCAGTAACGTACCACTACTTTTATGGAGAGTAACAATCACACTATATTAATGATAATGACATCGGTTACAAACAAATACGATTGCAAGACTATCATTTTATTTCCATACAATATCCTATTAAGCCATTTTCATATAATTTTGTAAAAAATCAATATACCCCCCCCCCCAATTAGCAAAATGAGAAAAAAACATAATAAGCTAAACATGCCAGAGCGAATCTCCATAACATTGTTGAATTCAGTCTATGATGTCGTCGGAATAGGGACTTTAAGGTCATGACGTCATCATGGCGTAACGACAGTATAAAATCCATACTTTGCTAAGATACTTTCACCGTTCGATGTCGGAACGTTGATCCAAGGTGTCATGCCCACGTCACAATCTGTATAGTTTTTGACAGTTTGGGTGAAGTTCGGAAAACTGGACGATACACGATTTCGTTCTCATAAGTTCGTCATTCTAGTCAGCATGTAGATAGTAGTAGAAAACAAGTGCCAGTAGGCCTAAGTGATATTGTGGCTTGTGAAAATTGAATATTAAAGGTACTAAAGGTATTACATGTGTATGTTTACACAGACGTGTATTAATATAATATGATTACGTACGGTACGTCTAGGGGCCGACCCTAACGTCACCATCCGAAAGACGTTACTCAATCTCGAACCGGAGTCGCCTGATAGAGCCAGTTTGTAGGCGGAAACAGAGAGCTGACCAAGTGAACGTGCCGCTAGACCAATTCACAATTTGTTGTATTAATCCACAACCACATTTTTTCTATCTGTGTTTCAATTTGTTTGTCATTCCATTTAGAGCATGCCCCCTGCCCATTTCTGTCCAACTAATCATAAGGCCTGCTTATCAATATAATAGAATCGAATAATTAACGAAATCGACCCCAAGTTACTAGAGAACATTACTTTAAAACAAATTGTGCGTTGTTAGAGTTACATGAAGTTTCTTGAAGAGCGGATAATCGTCATGATTCTACGCATCTAGAAACCTTTATTTTCAAACCTCAAATTTTGGCGAGCGTAGCTGCATCGAAATCCTGCTAGTACCCGAGAGCCGGAGAAAAACGCAGATTCCAGAGCAGTGACACTTTGACATGGAGCCAGGTACCTCCGAGACAGCAATCAATGGTTATTGATTAGGAAACAAGGTTACCTTCTAACTATTGTAATAATTTCCGCTCAATTATCAGACTACTCTGTCGTCTTTTAAAATCCATCAGTCCATTTTGGCCTCTACCTTCTTGTTCTAGTTCTTCTTATTCCTCTAGTTTTCCCTTTCTTGTTTTTCTTGTTCTTAATTTTCCTCTTCGTCTTCTTCTTCTTCTTCTACTTCTCCTCCTCCTCCTCCTCCTCCTTCTTCTTCTTCTTCTTTGTCTTTTTTCTTTCCTCCTTCTCCTGCTTCTTCTTCTTCTTCTTCTTCCTTTTCTTTTTCTTCTTCTTGTATGTTGACGCTCTAATCTGTCAGCCATAATGTGTCCGTCCATCCCTCTAGCTGTCTGTGTATTTCTTCATGTGTTGTCTTTGCTTACATCACTCCGTAGCTATTTTGTATATACCTTTTTTTTAATTTTCACATTAATGCATATTTTTATGAAACATGTTGTTTTGAAATGATATGTGATGTTATTTTTAATTTTATTGTGAATTGTAATGCAATTCAGCTGAGACTGCGATATGATAAAAAAAAAAAAACTGAACTGAATGGAAGCTGAAAGCAATATAGTCGTATCTCTCAATTTTGTTTGTCGTGTTAACATGTTGAAATATGGAGCTTCATAAACTTTAAAATAGCTTGCTTGTAAATCTGAAAGCAAACTTCTAACGAAGAAGAACTGCAAAGCTTTACCATTTTTTTGGCAGAAACTGAATTATTTAGATTATAAATTCTCCTTTTGTCTTTCCATATACAATTTCTTTCTTTCCAGAAATATTTGTTGTCAATTATCTATCAATTTTTGAAAATAGCTGGATGTAAGCTGATCTTGGGCTCTAGTGATCTGTGATCGAACTACATTTCAATTAAAACTGGATTAAGGTGATTCTGAACTCTGTAACATGCAGCAGATCGGTTGTTTGGATCAACATAATGTAAAGAAAATATTTAAAAAAACTTCTGGAAATTGGAAAGCCCATAATAACAATACACGTTTTTGAGCTGACTAAATTAAGTCCTATCCTTTGAACAGATATCTAACATTCTCGGTTGAAATCGGATGCCATATCTCATTTATGTGAAGTGTTGTACAGTGTCTTTGTATATATGAATCTGACTTCATTAGTATTTTCTTTCTTTTTTGTAAACACCTCCTGAACGAAAGGTGTAAAATTTAATTTTTGAAACCACGGTTCCGTCTCCCCCCGTTCCCTTTACTCCCCTTAATTTCATCGTTAAATCTGCCATCCGAACCCCCACCTCTTCTCTCTCCCCTCTCCATCACATCCGCTTTATTTTTCTCCCCTATTGTCAAGAAAGTATATTATTATACATAATTTATATAATGCTCTTCTTGCACTTAAATTTACATCAGAGACATTATATGTAAGTTGTGGCATAAAGGTGGTTGGCTCTCAAAGTATGACAGGAAATGTTTCGCACGGGGAAGCAGTCTATTGCGGATCATCGAGATGTTTACCTTATCTAGGAGCTCATAAACGAAGGACATACCCCTAATTACAAGCACCAACCCATCATAACAATGACCTAATTATACTTGAAACCTATTATCCTTTACCATTAAAGCATCCGGCCCCATATGTGGGTAACTTGTTTTACTCGTTAAGATAGGAGATAAACAGATATGATACCCTGTCGTCAGGCGCGGATCCAGGGGGGGGGGCCGAGCGGGCCTTGGCCCCCCCCCGCAAAAAAAAAAAAAAAAAAAAAAAAAAAGAGAGAAGAAAGGAAAAGAAGGGAAAGGGAAAGAGGAGAGAAAGGGAAAGAAAGAAAGAAGAGGAAGAAGAAAAGAAAAGGGGGAAGAAGGAGATCGGGGGGGGGGGGGCGAAAGGGCCTTGCCTCTCAGGCTGTTGACCCCCCCCCCCCCCAATCAAAAAAAATAAGAGAAGGATATAAGATATAAGAATAAGAATAAGGAAGGAAAGGGAAAGACAAAAGGAAAAGAGAAGATACTGGGGGGGGGGGGGGGAAATCAAATTCAAACGTGATTTATTTCTAATTCCACAACGGTGGATTACAAATAATGCTGAAATGACATAATTTCCGAGATTTGTCCTCATTTTTTTGTAAATTATATGTTTGTATGTGTTTGTTGGAAATGACAAATTCCTAAATTTACAGCCAGGCAGGAAATATTTTTGAGATTCCTACATGTCTGCCCCCTGAATTCCACCTAGGGCCTTACGGCGGGCCCTTAGATGCTCATCTGACGGTAATTTAATGCCTAAAACCCCTGATTTTGGGGGGCTCCGCCCCCTGGACCCCACGCCAAATAGTGACCTGCCAGTGTCACAAAATAATAATGTTTAAACAAAAAATGTTCATCTGACCTTAATTTAACGGCTCAAACTCCTGAGCTTGCAGGGTCGGACAAGGTATCAAAATGTGTTTATCTGCCACTATGACCCTCGCACTGACCCTCGCGCGTAGCCAGGGAGGGGGGGGGGGCGGTCCCCCCCCAAATCGGAAGAGGACGTAGAAAGAAAAAGGAGCAGACAAAGAACATCTTAAGAGTATAGAACACGGTACAACGCATCGTCTTCTTTCTCTAATAATTTAATGAAACGTCAAAGCTTCGCGCAGGAGGGGAGGGGGGGGGGGGTGATTGAATTCTGACAAGGATTAAGAATCGAGAACGGTACAACGAATCATCTTCTTTCTTTCATCATCTTATGAAACGTCAAAGCTTCCGCGCTTCGCGCGGGAGGGGGGAACCTGAATTCAGACGAGGATTCAGAGGCGAAAACTGTACAACTAATCGTCTTGTTTCTCTAATGATTTAATGAAACGTAAAAGCTTCCGCGCTTCGCGCGGGAGGAGGGGGGAGAATCTAAATTCAGACGAGGATTATTTTCGAGAACGGTACAGCGATTCGTCTTCTTTCTCTCATAATCTTATGAAACGTCAAAGCTTCCGCGCTTTGCGCGGGAGGGGTGAACCTGAATTCAGACGTGTATTTAGAGGCGAGAACGGTAATACGAATTTGTAATGATTTAATGAAACGTAAAAGCTTCCGCGCTTCGCGCGGGATGGAGGGGGAACTAAATTCCGACGAGGATTATTTTCGAAAACGGTTCAACGAATCGTCTACTTCCCTTATGATTTAAGGAAACTTAAAAGCTTTCAAGCGGGCGGGGGGGGGAACCTGAATTCAGACGAGGATTAAGAGTCGAGAACTCTACAACGAATCGTCTTCTTTCTCTAATGATTTATTGAAACGTAAAAGCTTCCGCGCTTCGCGCGGGAGGGGGGAGAATCTAAGTTCAGACGAGTATTATTTTCGAAAACGGTTCAACGAATCGTCTACTTTCTCTAATGATTTAAGGAAACTTAAAAGCTTCCGCGCTTCGCGCGGGGGGGGGGGAACCTGAATTCAGACAGGGATTAAGAGTCGAGAACTCTACAACGAATCGTCTTGTTTCTCTAATGATTTAATGAAAAGTAAAAGCTTCCGCGCTTCGCGCGGGAGGGGGGGGGGGGGAAGAATCTAAATTCAGACGAGAATTATTTTCGTAAACTGTTCAACGAATCGTCTACTTTTTCTAATGATTTAAGGAAACTTAAAAGCTTCCGCGCTTTGCGCGGAAGGGGGAACCTGAATTCAGACGAGGATTAAGAGTCGAGAACTCTACAACGAATCGTCTACTTTCTCTAATGATTTAAGGAAACTTAAAAGCTTCCGCGCTTTGCGCGGAAGGGGGAAACCTGAATTCAGACGAGGATTAAGAGTCGAGAACTCTACAACGAATCGTCTTCTTTCTCTAATAATTTAATACATCGTAAAATTTTTCGCGCTTCGCGCGAGAGAGGAAAAACTAAATTCGGACGATAATTATTTTCGAAAACGGTACAACGAATCGTCTTCTTTCTCTAATAATTTAATAAAACGTCAAAGCTTCCGCGTTTCGCGGAGGAGGGAAGGGGAAACTCGCCCCTCCCTGCACCGACCGACCCCCCCCCCCCGCATTACGTCACTGTTGGTCACCATTACGTACCAATATTTGGCTCGCATAATTTCAAATTTGGGCCCCCCCCTAAGAAATCCTGGATCCGCGCCTGCCTGTCGTATCTTCATGAAGTCTAAGAGAAAAAATAGTAAATATAGCCCTATCAGGAAAGATCATGTGTCTCATTTAAAGCAATACAAAATGAGATGCGAGACAGCGATGCTCCGTCATTTTTGCGGCGACAATTTCGTTAACGATATATTAGGGTAGAGTTATAGGGTTGCAACTGGGCTTCAGGTAAGATGTAAGGTTAGGGTTAGTGTTTGGTTCAGGGTTGAGGTAAAGAACTTGGTATTAAAGGTTATACAAAGTTTTGGGAAATTTTGAAAATTGGGTGGATAGTGATTCTTTACGATTTTGATATGTTTGGATGCGCCTGTGGATGTAATATAAGCACTAGAAAATTTAGCCCCTAAAACACTTCTGCTTTCAAGAAAAATGGAATAAAAAAAATTACCGGTGCTCCCGGTAAATGTTGAAAATTTTCTAATAGCGCCTACGGCCGCACGATGGTAGCTGCGACCATGACAATTTCAGAATATGTAGTTGAGATTTTCAAACGGGAATAGCTAATCGGTCGATTTTAGTCAAGAAAAATTGTTTTATATAATATAGATTAATAAATATCTTGACCTTGAAAGGGAGCTATACAACATAAAGAGTTTATTACTTACAATTTCATAACTTTAGACTCGATTTCTACCGCGACAACGATCACTGAATATTGTAGGATCGAATATGCTTCCAATATGTTCATTTGAACCAAATTCGTGACCCCATACCAAAACTTTGTATTACCTTTTAGTGGATGATATTGGCAACGGAGGGATTGTCGCCGGAGAAAGGCTCGTTCAACCTGAAAAAGAGAGATGCCCAGGAGGGTTGGCAATACTGGGTTGATCCCAGACCTATAGCGGTGTTTCATCAACATGGAGGCTCAGATATTCTGTAATTTACAGTTGATTTATTTATTCATTTATTCAGTCTTCTTTACAAACACAGTGTAGCCCCATTTAGCGCCACAAGGCCTGCTTTACAAGGACACCCTGTATCAAGTGGATATTACAATGTTTAAAGTTAAAACACAACATTAAAACAAATAGATAGATACGTAGAATACATGGCAATTAAAGCATAAATGTACATCAGAGGTATGACAATTTTCAATGAAACTCTGTAATATAAAATAAAATCAATTGGCCTTTTATTGCGATATCATATTGTAGACCTGTGTTGCATGCAGTAGGCGTTATTTTTTTTAAATTATTTTTTTACATAATTATATGTAATGTTTGATGTAACAATTGATTACATTATAATAGAGAAGGAGTATTTGTTATGTTCAGTTCTTGGTTTCGGTAGGTATAATTGGCATCTGAGGAACTAACACTTCAACAAGCTCTGCTTCAAGTTAGTTCCTCTTTTCTCGTGCTATTTCCATTATATTTATCGTTTCATTGCATATTTTGTTGTGATATAATTATTCTTGTATTATGTTTTGCATGAGAAATACAATCATTTGAATCATTAAACAATGGTATATCGAGTCCAATAGGCGACATTACGTTTATATATTAGACTACGGAGGTATTGAGGGGCAAGTTGTGCAGTATTGTACACCAAAACAAAATAATGAAGTTTATTCTTTGTTCAATTGGCTGCAATTTAAGTGTGTGAAGAAGTCCTAATGATGGTGTATTGTAGTCAGCATTTAAAACCAGTCGAGCGTCTTTGTCCTGGCTACTTTATATTCTCAACGTGTCCTTTTTTTGTCAAAGAGCACCAAACAGTACAACATTATTCAACGTACGGAAGAATGAGTGTAAAATACAATGTTTCAAATTTGCAATAGCTAAAGAAGACTTGATTCTCCGTGTACATGCAATATTATTGATCATAATTACTAGTGACAGTTTCTAGTAATTGACTATTCATAAATATCTGAAATTTAAAAGTATTTCTCTTCCGACGAGATGAAAACGACATAATTTTTATCTTGTCTGAATTAACAATCATTCCATTATCTAAAAAACATTTACTGAGCTTTTTCATGTCTGGTTGTAACATTGACTGCACTATCTTGACATCTAAACCTGATTTATAAAAATCTGTATCCGTCCGCATAAAGGGAGAGTTTTGTCTGTGGATTACAATTTGGATTCGAGATATTATTCATGAAGAAACAAGAAATGGTCATAGTATGGATCCTTGTGAGACTCCAGTTCAAACGGGAAGAAGGTCACTCGTTTTCTCTCTTTTACGTAAGATTCAAACCATTTCAACTCAACTTCATAAATTCCAAAGTACGACATTTTAAACAAAAGCAGGTCATTTCTTTTGTGTAACGAGGTATCCGGTAAATGATCCAGAATTTCTTAAATCAAGGGAAGGGGTATCATCCCTTAGTTACATAATAAGGGCGTTGCCCCCGCCCCCATTAAAAAGTAAAATAGTTAAAAATGGAAAAGAAAATAATGCATCCTGGAAACAGGTAATGAACCATGGGTGATAGGGATAGGATGAATTAAAACAAAGGGGGTGGGGAGGGACTTGCAATCCCAAAGCTGTAATCATGCAAACCCAACTCATTTCGACCTACATCAACAATGTTTTATCAAGTTGCTTTTAATATCAATATTTACAAAGCAATGATAAATGCTACAATGTCAAAGAAAAACAAAGGGTATAATTTGTACATGAAATAATGCGGCGAAAAGACATGAACGTATATGTGCCTCGCCGGAAGAAAGATAAACACATCCTTCTGCTGTGTTGAAAATAAAAATCGATTTGAAACATTGCAACTCCAATGGCCCTATTACACGGTAATGCGAGATCTAGATTTTGAGCTTGTGTGTCAACAACTTTACACTGTTCCACGCACGCATTCCCAATCAAATGAGCAAATATGAGAAGAGTTAGGAACACAGAGAATCATTAGAATACATCAGGGAGGTAATAATGATCTAAAGATGCTCATTGGAGAATTGCAGGGATTGCATGTGATGATCTAATTGAACGAATCAAACGAGATCTGGTCGACTGTTATTGTCGTGAAATTAAGCAGATGATGTTCGAATTAGGGAGGTGATTTGAGCGTTTGGCGATTCAGTTTCAGGGTTGTGTTAGTGCCCCGTTAAGACGTGTGATTGCTTAGACGGCGCCCCATAAGAAATAAAGCCCTCGTACATGACTTGTTATAGTCTTGAGAAAAACATATCTGTCTGTCTGATAATTTGGGGTTTTGTTTGGTTAAGAGTGATGTCGGTGTTTGAACCAAAAGATGAGGTGAACCATACATTTTATAATGTTCTTATTCTGAATAACCATTTGAACTAAAAGCAACCCTCGGTTTCCCCTCCCTTCTCTCAAATACACCCTCAGTTTCCTTCTCTCTCTCTTTCTGTTCGCTTTCTATCTTTTTCCTTTGGGTATGTGTGTGTCTCTCTTTTCCCCTCCTTCTCCCTCTTTCTATTGCTTTCATCCTTTCCTGCCTCCCGTTATCACCTTCCTTTTCCACTCGACAGGATCATCTCTCTATCTATTTCTCTGTGCCTTGCTGTTTTTCTCTACTTCTCGCACGGTATCTCAATATTACAATCTGTATTCGATTAAACTTAAAGGCCGTTTGTACTAGTTTGGCTAGGAGGGATAAGACCACTGACAGGTGGCTATCTCATCAACTCAGCTCTTAATTAACATAAGAAAAAGAGGATCATGGGGGACCAATGGTCTAAGATTAGGCATCGTTTTCTATATAGAGGGAGCAAGTAGCTTCAAGTAGTACAGTGGGGCTTTAACAGAGACATATTTGCTTCGGTCTTTTGTTTGTTTGCTATTTTGAGAGATATAACCATCTTCCTTCTGTTGAGCACTGTAAAATTAACATCCGTTTCGTGATACTTCATATGCAATTGTCAAAATGATAAATGAGCTTGGAAACAAATCCATGCAGGTCAAACATTCATTGTCCTAAAAGCTAGCACACACGGTCTTCATATTTCTGCTGAGATGGTTTTGCCAAATGTTTTCGGCAGAAAATCCATCCAAATTAAGAGCGCATTTCATTAGTCTTACTGGAAAAACAGATTTTCATTATTTCTAGACATTTCCCGGAATTTTGCAAGAGAGTCGTGCAAGGTATTGTAGAGTATTGAGGATTTGATGCTAAAGACAGGGAATCATATGTAGAATTTTTGATGGGAGTGCAGACATCATTTCGCATTTAATTACGCTTTAACACTTATTACTGTAAGCTCTTTTAAATATGCGCTCTTGTACGTCTTTTTCTTGTAATAATGAAAACACATAACCAGATAATCTGGATATCTGCTTTCATTTCGTAATCTAGGGTCAAAGGGTCATTGCGAATTTAATCCGGACTAGATACGAGCACATCCATACTTTCTTATACGTCAAACCAAAATGAGGTATTTAACCTAATAAATGCGTAAGGTAATACTTTAAATCTGAGGTACTATGATATGTGTTGCGAGACAGCAAAGTAAGAAGACGTATATTTGAAAAATTTACTGTGGTTAAAATGTAGTTTTCAAGATTCAAGATTCAAGATTCAAGATTTATTCATTCCATTCAATGAAAAACATATATGTATATAAAAGATAATACAAATGTAAAAAAAAAAAAAATACAAGTTATACAAACATCAGAAGGTCACTGATCAGTACATTTAAAGGTAAAGAAATCAAATGGAATTTGGATCACTGCAAAAGTTCAAATAAATTTGAACTTGTCGAGGCTGTGCCAAAGGTTTGAATTAAAATATTTTGGCAATGGATAACTATGTACATAAATAATTTACTGGACAATAACAAAACAATACAAATCGAAACAAATATATATATATTAAAAAAAATGAAATTCTTTTTTACACATAAAATAGTATACAGGGGTTACGTACTCGCTAATAAATAAGATTTGAGTTTCCTTTTAAATCCATTAAAATTTCTAGTTTGACATATTTCTTGAGGGAATGCATTCCAGACAAGAGGTGCAGTATGTTTATTATCAGTAAGATGTGAATACCGAAACATGAGTGACGATAGCCTGAATTTCGGTCATTTAAAAATGATCAAGGGCTGCACCCAACCACGCGACATGTTGTGTTCAGAAACCTACATCTTAACAAATGTTCAACATCAAAATGTTCAACGTTTCTGTCAGCATGGTTAGAATCAATTTAATTTCACGATGAACTTGAGAATTATTTACCTTTGTGCTGCTTGTAATTCGAGTCCATACGTTTCATGGTAATTAATTACAATGCATTTTATGGATTGCTTAACACAAATGTGACTGCGCATACCAGAGCAAATTCAATTTCCACCTCTTCGTATGGTGTTAATTCAGCCTGTAGACGTACAGCGAATGGTTGACATTTACACGTGGTAGCTGTCACGGTGTGACGACTGACAAGGTATATTGCGCCTGCAAACTATATCTCCAACATGATTGTAATGACTTTCGAGAAATATAAGGTTAAGGTAATTTCGATATTTCGACCTTCACCTACAGAAGCATGCGAACATGACAATGACGAACTAATGTGTCTAAACATGACTCTGCATGGCTATGTCATTGATTACTATGAATAACGATTATTTACTTCAGTATTACTCAAAGAAATGTTCATGTGTTAATGTTTCATGGAATATGGATAAACGCTTTCATTTAATATATAGGGTTTTATTAATAATAGTAAATAATGGTGGCTTCTTGTATAGTGCGCTGCCCCGATTATTACCCTGGCTGTAGCAAGGCAGCAACTGCGGCGCTCTAGCATTTCAAGGAATTAATTCCTGCCAGGTACCCATTTACCTCACCTGGGTTGAGTGTGGCAAATGTAGATCAATGTCTTGCCAAAGGACATTAGTGCCGCAGCGGGACTCGAACCGCGGACCTTAAGATCGACAGTCCGTCGACGTATCCACTCGACCACGACACCTCGTATTGAATTGCTACTGAGTTGATTTATCGGAAGTCTTTCCGATCGTGCTCTCCGTGGTTGGCATGGTGATAGAACAACATTCCAAACATCGGAAATATGAAAAGTAACGCTGGCTTATAAAAGAGCTTTAAGGTATTTTATGGGCCTTATCATATCTACAAAGAACAAAAAAGAGGATGAATTGAATAATTTCACCAAAAAAATAACATTTTGTGCATGCAGAACGATTAGTTACAATGAGGTAAATTTCTCCCTTAAAAATGATTTGTTTTTTAGTTTTTTCTGTTGTATTTTCAAAACATATCAAGGCAAAACGATTTTGCACGATTCAACTATTTAATTCATCTTTTTAATTCTTATCACTATTATTATTTATATTTTCTTTAGAATGTCGACATTGACATCGTTAAATAGCATCATTAACAGGTCAGCAAAATAGAACAGCATTTGGCCAAACTCGGCACCGCTGGATCGTAATGACCAGCAAGAGTAGTCGGGACCTAAAATCGATGAAACCTGGTTTACTTTCGAAGTCTTCAGCTAGTAAATGATTCGTTTTTATTATCCTCATTATCATCACTCAATCTTTCCGCAGGATCCTTTTAGGTTATTTTATGATTCTACCCACGTTTTCTGATCTTTCCGCTATGTCTTTTCCCATTCTCTGTCTACGTAGATCTCCCCTTCTCTCTTTCTCTCTCTTCTCCTCCTCCTCTCTATCTCTCTCTCATTCTTTCCCTCTTTCTTTCTCTCTCTCTCTCTCTCTCCTCTCTCTTTCTTTCACTTTCCCTTTTTTTTTCTCTCTCTTTCTCTTTCTCCCCTTCTCTCCTATCTTTCCTAAACCACCCAGATTGATTTTCCACTAAAACATCGATAAATTCCAATCGTTTGCAGACGATTTATGGCAATGAACTTTAGTTAATCTTTAAAAGATTATATGGATGTTAAAATAAGACAGTCAAAGATTAATATTAACCTTTTATAGACAGGAAAAATAACATTTGCTATGAAAGTAACATCAATCAAACTTTCTCCCTTAGATATCGATACGTTCTGTAGGGTGAATGATTTATTTATTTCAAATACAATTATAAGAAACTGTGACATAGAAACAAGCTTTGATACAAAGGATAGGTCCTTCAACCTGAATCAATATTATTCTGGTTCAGATTATAATTATTTTGCCCAAGTGTTGACGTAAACGTAACTAGGTGACAAGAAAGATAAAATAGTGATAAAAAAGCAGTTACTTGGGAACACTGTAGCCGTTAGAGTAAATGAGAAGAATTATTGATTTTGACACGAGTATAATAATGTATATCACAGGAACATTACAATGACATAGATTGAGCTTGTTGAGAGCACAGGTAACATCGGTCTTTAAATATGGCTGTGAAACATGGACACTGAATGCAGAGATGGAAACCCGAATAAATGCGTTTGAGATGAATTGTATGAGAAGGCTTCTATATATCTACTACACTTCGCATACGTCCAACAAGAAAGTGAGATAGATAATGATGAGTAATGTAGTGGAATATGACTACCTCATCACATATGTCAAAAAGGATACAGCTGCAGTGGTTTGGGCATGTAACAAGATGGAGGAATAGCTTGGCAAACACCATCTTACTAGGAGGAACTGATGAGAGAAGAAAGAGGGGCAGACCATGGACCTAGCATGGGCAGACCGATAGGACAAATCAGTGGACGGACAGCTAACGAGAATCTGTGTCTCAAGGTTCATTTCATTTTCGCCCTATTGGCCTCCAAGCTTTTGGACATAGCTAGATAGATCCTACTACTATTACTACTACTACTACTACTACTACTACTACTACTACTACTACTACTACTACCACTACTACTACTACTACCCCTACTACTACTACTACTACTACTACTACTACTACTACTACTACTACTACTACTACCCCTACTACTACTACTACTACTACTACTACTACTACTACTACTACTACTACCACTACTACTACTACTACCCCTACTACTACTACTACTACTACTACTACTACTACTACTACTACTACTACCCCTACTACTACTACTACTACTACTACTACTACTACTACTACTACTACTACCACTACTACTACTACTACCCCTACTACTACTACTACTACTACTACTACTACTACTACTACTACTACTACTACTACTACTACCCCTACTAGTACTACTACTACTACTACTACCACCACCACTACTACTACTACTACTACTACTATTACTACTTCTACTACTACTTCTACTACTACTACTACTAATAATAATACTACTACTACTACTACTATTACTACTACTACTACTACTACTACTACTACTACCCCTACTACTACTACTACTACTACTACTACTACTACTACTACTACTACTACTAATACTACTACTACCCCTACTAGTACTACTACTACTACTACTACTACCACCACCACTACTACTACTACTACTACTACTATTACTACTACTTCTACTACTACTTCTACTACTACTACTACTACAACTTCTACTACTTCTACTACTACTACTACTACTACTACTACTACATATTTATTGACAGAGTTTTGAATGGTGATTGTAACACAAGTCCCTTATAGCGACGCCCTACTTACATCAACATCCCTTCCCCCTCCCTGTTTAGCTTTAGTCATCTCAATTTTTGAAAGTGGTTTTAACTTTGAAGATATTAACAAACACGCTGGGAGTCTTTTCCTCTCCCTCACCCCTCTATCTTCTTCTCTCTCCGTCTTTATCTTTGTGGGTGGGGGTGGCCATTACAGTATACGCTAATGATGCCAAAGACACGGTAACCCAACATTAACAAATACCTCTCCCAGTCAAAGACTTTACAAATTCATTCTTGTTTAACATTTCCCCCTGTTCTGTCAAACCCACTTTATAGAAAAAGAAGATCGCTGCACATCCCTTGACGTACGGTGTCAGCAGGGTTGTTAGTCGATTAGCCCGATTAGCCGAACCCCCACTGAAGATAACCCACCAGAGGATTACAGAGTTCAGCTAAAAACAAGACTTCTTTTTGTATTTTTCAGGTCATGACTATTCCTTGCTATCACCCGCGACTTCAAGAGCAAGTCAAAATCTGTCATTCTACATGACTTCAAATTGTTCATGCAATGTACTCCCACACACAAGTTTTTATTTCTACCTCTATGGAAGAACAAAGAAAACAAGGTCAGAGAAGAATAATCTGACGCATTGCAGGGAGGCTGTGACATCTCTTCCCAGAATATATAGCATCTTTGATTTGTTTTGTATTGTTGCAAGCAAACAAAACGCGTAATATAAGCAAACTAATTGTTGGTAATTTTTTGAGTAAAATGTAACGTTATCATAAAATTATAGTGACTAGGATATAATTATATACATTTATTCCAAAAAGATCCACTGACTGACCAAATGACGGTGCCCGGTTATGAGATGACATTTCTTCGAATATTCGGAATTTTAAGAAATTCTGTAGGCTGCACCCTATCCAGTTCAAATTGATTTGTTATATGATCCAGAATACGAACGATTTAAAAAAAAGATTGAAATGAAGACAATACCGTTTTGACTGTAGCGCTGAAGATCTTCTAAACTCTTTGAAAACTGCTTTTATTTGATAAAGTGATATATGAAAGAAATTGAAACGCTTTAAAAAAACAAGAAAAAAATGTAACAAGATCATCCATGAAAACGTGAGACCTGTGTGGTATAAAGACGAGCTATGAGAAGAGTTTTGCTGGATATTTTTTTTATAGACATATTGTTTAAAATTAACTTTATTGCATGACTATGAGAACATAACAACATTTAACATTTTCTTTTCCTGTATTACAACATCCTGCATGGCTACTTTAAATCTAAGTATGAAATCATGAAAGCAGTATACATCATTAAACAATTACATGTCAAAATAAGACAATGTTTCGGTGTTGAAGAGCGTTGTCATGTGGTAATTAATATTAGGAGATAGCAAAGCCTTGTACGTAAATGAAACGTCATCTTATGACGAAAATGAGACATTACAACGCTTTTAATCCATGTGATAAGGCAAACTTTAATTCGCACCACCTTCCCATCACAATAGAGCAGACGACACCCAACAAATCCCCCCCCCCAACCCTCACTCACACACACACACACACACACACACTCTCTCTCTCTCTCTTTCTATCTCTCTCCTTCTCTCTCTCTCTCTCTCTTTCTCCCTGTATCTCTCTCTGTATGCCTATTTCTCTCTCGCTCCCATCCTTTCCTCTCTATCTCTCTCTCGTCATGGACCTCTCATACCCTCTCTTTCTTTCTCTCTATCTCCCCCTCTCTTTCTCTCTCTCTCTCTCTCTTTCTCCCTGTATCTCTCTCTGTATGCCTATTTCTCTCTCGCTCCCATCCTTTCCTCTCTATCTCTCTCTCATCATGGACCTCTCATACCCTCTCTTTCTTTCTCTCTATCTCCCCCTCTCTTTCTCTCTATCTCTCTCTCTTTCTCCCTTTCTCTCTCTCTGTATGTCTATTTCTCTCTCGCTCCCATCCTTTCGTCTCTCTCTCTCTCATCATGGACCTCTCATACCCTCTCTTTCTTTCTCTCTATCTCCCCTCTCTTTCTCTCTATCTCTCTCTCTTTCTCCCTTTCTCTCTCTCTGTATGTCTATTTCTCTCTCGCTCCCATCCTTTCGTCTCTCTCTCTCTCATCATGGACCTCTCATACCCTCTCTTTCTTTCTCTCTATCTCCCCCTCTCTTTCTCTCTATCTCTCTCTCTTTCTCCCTTTCTCTCTCTCTGTATGTCTATTTCTCTCTCGCTCCCATCCTTTCGTCTCTCTCTCTCTCATCATGGACCTCTCATACCCTCTCTTTCTTTCTCTCTATCTCCCCCTTTTTTTTCTCTATCTCTCTCTCTTTCTCCCTTTCTCTCTCTCTGTATGTCTATTTCTCTCTCGCTCCCATCCTTTCGTCTCTCTCTCTCTCTCTCTCATCATGGACCTCTCATACCCTCTCTTTCTTTCTCTCTATCTCCCCCTCTCTTTCTCTCTATCTCTCTCTCTCTTTCTCCCTTTCTCTCTCTCTGTATGTCTATTTCTCTCTCGCTCCCATCCTTTCGTCTCTCTCTCTCTCTCTCTCTCATCATGGACCTCTCATACCCTCTCTTTCTTTCTCTCTATCTCCCCCTCTCTTTCTCTCTATCTCTCTCTCTTTCTCCCTTTCTCTCTCTCTGTATGTCTATTTCTCTCTCGCTCCCATCCTTTCGTCTCTCTCTCTCTCATCATGGACCTCTCATACTCTCTCTTTCTTTCTCTCTCTATCTCCCCCTCTCGTTCTCTCTATCTCTCTCTCTTTCTCCCTTTCTCTCTCTCTGTATGTCTATTTCTCTCTCGCTCCCATCCTTTCGTCTCTCTCTCTCTCTCATCATGGACCTCTCATACCCTCTCTTTCTTTATCTCTATCTCCCCCTCTCTTTCTCTCTATCTCTCTCTCTTTCTCCCTTTCTCTCTCTCTGTATGTTTATTTCTCTCTCACTCCCATCCTTTCGTCTCTCTCTCTCTCTCATCATGGACCTCTCATACCCTCTCTTTCTTTCTCTCTATCTCCCCCTCTCTTTCTCTCTATCTCTCTCTCTTTCTCCCTTTCTCTCTCTCTGTATGTCTATTTCTCTCTCACTCCCATCCTTTCGTCTCTCTCTCTCTCATCATGGACCTCTCATACTCTCGATTTGTATTTCCGCGCTGCTCGCTGCGAACACGTGCTTCATAAAAACGCGACACTTGATCTCATGCGACAGACAGTTGCGCAGAAGCTGTCGCTCAGAGCAAAACGGGAAAACTCACAAAAGGAAAAAAAAAACAAATCTAGCGCTTGCAATTGCTTGGATAGTGTCTCATCCACGTTACAACCAAGCGCTGGGGACCCGCCACCGATATCTTCCTGCTTGCTCGGGAACCGGACGAAATCGCGCCAAAATTCAGCTGCCGCACTTGCACAAATTTCTCCAACTCTCAGTCGGGAAACGAACTTCTCTCTTTTCTCCAATTTGTGAAACACCAGACGACGAAGGAGAGGGGAAGTGGATGAGATAAAGGATTTGAAAATTGGAAAGAGAAGATTGGGATGCGGAAATAACTTCGCGCGCTGAAATCGGCATCCATGCTCTGGCTGAATACCAATCAGCGGTACACGATTTTGTTCGAAAAGTTCTCGTTTTTCATTTCTCCCGCCAAATTGTATGAGTGAAACTGAGACGACAAGAAACAGGAGAAAGTGTACGAACCATCCCAGCTCGGATAAGTGCAGGTGCCCGAAGTTTTTGTGATAAGAAGGTGAAGACTTTAGAAGGAGGAGGAAGGTTTGAACGAAGTGAGATATAACTTGTATCAGATCCTGTGATTAAGAAGCATATAGGGAGCGATTAGGCTGTCATTTCCCGCCGATTCGTGGCGCCTGGCTCGAGTAAGTGATCATCATTTTTCTCGAGATTTCATATTTGATCACTGCTGTCATACGACGTGATTCTCGTGCATGGGCTCGTTCTCCGTATCGGGTAAGTTGACTTTGAGTTTTTTTTAAAATTCAGTTGCAGTTTATGGAAGAAAAATTATCAACGTCGTTATTGGTATTTATGAACAACTGGAAGTAAACATATCATTTTAATATCATTGAAGATTTACTTTAAAGGTAGGCGTTACTACTGCAGCTAGAAGGGATTAGACCACACAGCGAGCCATCGAGGTCACTGTGACAGGTGGCTATTTCATTAACTCAGCTCTCATTTAACATAAGAAAAAGAGGATCATGGGGGACCAACAGGCACCAATTTGGGAAGTTTTCTATATAGAGGGAGCAAGTAGCTACAAGTAGGACAGTGTGCCTTTAAGTATTTGTATTATCGAATATTTATATTTTCTAAGGTTCACCTTTTTATATCTCCTTGTTCAGTGCATCGGGAAGTATTCTTTGGATAATCATTTATAATCTCCCATTGAAAAGTGGAAGATTTTGTATACTTGTTAATAGCCCCCTCCCCTCCTTTATCATAAGAATAGGAGAGTAAAAAATGATATTCGTTTCCTGCGCTGTCGGGTAAATAAGTATTTTTGTCATCATTATGTTTGTTAAACATCCGTTCAGTGTAGTATAACCGCGTTCGATTACAATATTATTTTAATTTTAAAGAAACATACCACAATAATTGCTGTTGAGTAATGATCTTTGAAATTAACTACTTCTAACTTTAATTAATGTTTAAAGGCGAATGTATTGCATTTATTTTTTTCTTCGTTATGCGAAGGAAACTGAAATCAACAGCGTTATTTAAGCCAAGGGGAATTTGCATGTGTAATAATAATGTAAATCATAGGGCAGTGTGAATTTCATCTACACATTTCACCAATATTCATAAGATCGAAATAGTGTGATATGCACATACATGTACGGTTATTTTTGTGGTTGAATATTCTTTAAATGCAATAAAAATTATAATAAAAGTCATTGTCTGAAATATATTTGCTACTGCCGGGCGGTACTGGAATACAGATATGTTATTTCAATTGTAGTTTAATTGACAATAAAATTATCTCCGATTTTTACTTTTCTCTTTCTCGTACTCATTTATTCTTCGTAATTGGTATTTAATATCTGCCTCTATTACAAATATTTTGTGATGATAAATTTCGTCAAAATTTTGGATAAAAGGAGCATTTTTCTGTTTGTTTGTTTGTTTACTAGAGCAAATAGGTTTCTCGTTGCTTAGTAACAAACATTTATGCTTTCTTAGTAGTCAGGTAAATTAACCACCACTAAACCACGAAATAATAATCGTTTGTCATATAACTTTCACCACAAATGTTAACTGTTCTGCGATACAATACGCATAGTTAATTAACCACTTTCGGTTTCACTGGCCCCAAATGTTGGTTTGTATACATGGTAGATCTGAAACTCTGATTGATATGCAGTCTACGTTGATGTTGGTTTGGTAGCACATAATGGTTTGGTATGTTACAGTGATAATAGGGACTTTTAGATTCTGCACGACGAGAACGTGGACTGCCCTTTTAAGGCAATGCGACGTCCTTTTAAGGCAATGGCAGTGACGTCACATTGCCTTAAAAGGGCAGTCCGCGTTCTCGTTGTGCAGAATCTTAAAGTCCCTACTGATACAAGTCGTTGACCAGCACCGTGAAATAAGATAATGCTACATGCTAAAAAAAAGGTGACGAAAAGCCGAGTGTGTAATATATACTGGACACGAACATGATTATTGCCTCGCTTAAAGGTCCCATCTGCAGGCCAACGGCATTTGAAAGATAATACTAATTTAGAACTTTCCTCAAAACAAAAGGGGTAGAAAATGGCTTTTAGTGGGAATATAACGACCATTAGTTGTCGAATCGACTTAAGTAATTGCAATCACCTAAGTAATATCCTGATTTTCAGACCCTTTTACCGAATGGTCGTACGTTTTATGCAGCACAACGATTCAATCAGTTAAATTTTGGCCATTATAAGTAGTTGGTTATTGATGTAGATAAATACTCATGTACCTGTTACAGCTCATTTTATGTATGTTATTACCAAAGAAAAAAATATGTCAGTCGGTCACTCAATAGTGTGTGACAGTGGAGTCTAGAATGTAAACGGGTTTCCATGCATAATTTGAATACTAGGACACTTCTAATGTTCACATTTTACAGATAGGACATACGTGACATATTCATATTTTCTGCAAATTTCTACAGAATTTGATGTTGGCTGCAAAATAGACCTAGTACCTTTAAAGTACATGAGTCACACAACCAAACAGACATTATTATTGACCATGTGGTGTAATTGTAAGCTGTTCTCGTTCGGTCAGATGTTGGTCAAGTCGATTTGTTTCGGGTATTTACCTCACTCACACCATCAAACAGATTCCAAGAGTGTATTCTAAATCGGTCGTTTCTACGCTATTCGGGGTGATGTATATGATTTTATTTTATTTTGTTTCTGCATTTTTCCAAATATAATAACTGAATGTAAAAGAACATATAATCGTAAGGGATAATAACAAATATACACAAAATAATAAGAAACAAAACATTATATACATATAATAACGATAATAAAATATATATTACATTATTATAGTAATACATTTTAAAAGTATTATCCGAACTATCTGTGGAAAAAGTGCAGGAGACCGCAATCATAAGCGATGCTTGACTAGGATGGCGGCCTCAAAAACAAATTTAAAACGAAAATATGTTTAAACGATCTTTTTGTATGAGTTTGTGACTGTATATCATAACGTTCCGTCTATTACCGGTCTCGTAACGATCTTATTCTCCAGTCACACAAACGGGACAAACCCAAGAGCCATTACAGACCGAACAAAAAAAAAAAAAAAAATAATAATAATAATTTACCCCCAATGAATAAAACTGGGTTGGTTTGTTGGTGTGACGGAGGTGTTATCCAGGGGGGTGTTTCACAAAGATCCTAAGTTGAACTTAACACTAAGTTGGACTTAAAAATTATGGACAGCCATTAGAGCCTTAAAATGAAATATATTCAAAAGCAGAAATTCAAGTATTTTAGACTTTTTATAAATTCTACATCCAGAACATGAAATCTCCTTGATGAAAGAAAATATGAATGATTTGAATTAACATTTTATGCCTTTTACAATAACTTTTACAAAATGTTTTCAAAGATGCTAATGGCTTTCCATAATTTTTAAGTCCAACTTAGAGTTAAGTTCTACTTAGGATCTTTGTGAAACACCCCCCAGGTTTTACTTCTTGATTCTCATGAAGTGCTCGAATTGATGCTATAAAGTAGTACCAATGAGATATACCCTGCATGGAATCCTTTTAAATCAGAAATTCAATCCCCATCGCCAGTACCGCTGATATTATATCTGCTCTGGATAAAGCTATTTGTAAGTTGTTATCTAAAGATTTGCAGGTTTGTCCCCGCGGGCTGTTTTACAAAATTGAATCAGGCATTTACAGGTAGCGGGATGTGTAGGGTAGCTTGTATGATCACCATCTAGGGAATCGGAACATTTCGAATGTCTAACCTAGTATTCTTGTCTACCGGCAGAACATGCATTTCACTACTTATTGCCGGTCTCAATACAGGAAGTTGGGAAGCAGAGCAGTGACTGCTGCTCTGGAAGTATATGATGTGTTTATTGTGTTTTATATCTTGGCTATCACTCTAAAAACTCCGGATTTCTTGTTCTTCAATAATAGGGGGGGGGGGGCTTTGCTCACACAGGCCATCGCTGGGCAATGTTCTCCCTCGAGAGATTCGTAACTGTTGATGTGTTTCGCAAGTAATTAATTGTTTTTTAATTTATGTATCCTCTTTTTTTACTCTTATTCCCTTGTTTATAATAGATGCATGATCTCTTTTCTTTTTGTTTTTGTTTCACAAGTGCGCATTGAGTATTTGCTTTCAAGTGGATTCAGCGAATTACAAATCTCATGAGTTATTATCATTATTATCATTATAATCAATATCATTAATGATATTATTTTTAAGATCATGATCATCATCATCATCAGGTATATACGGACTTACAATTTGGCCATAATACGGTAATAAGTGTAGCCACCTATTCCAAAATAAAATGCGGAGGCGGGCTTCTCATGAAAATTATACCAATAATTAAGGGGGAACAAAACTACTGTAAACAAAAATGTCATAGTATTATTATATTGTAAAAATATGTGAAAACAAAACAAAAGTCAAGTGAAGGGGTAGGGGATGGATTATGCTCCATCTCTCATGTTTTCCTCTTGCTTATGGTAGTGGATTTTCTAAATCATCTGATACTCTGTAATGTACACTAATATATCAAAAATAACCATCAGTATTAGGAAACTAGAGCGAATTATTCTACTTTTTCTACTAATTATATAACATTTATAGCGGGACGTTAGAATAAAATTCCCATTAATGGATCATGGCGATTACCCATCTAAACATACCCCATCTTTCGTTCGTATCTATTTGGTATGCATAGGCATGGTTAATGCGTATCCGGTTTAGGGTACATCCGATGGACACTCCCGCCCTGTTTGAAGGCCCAGAAAAAGAATATGCATATATATTTATATATACTTATCAATTAAAAATCAGGAAAGGGGACAAAACATATATCATGCCTCAAATTACAATGAAATATCCATAAGACACCCCTATTAATACATATTAGCAACATTTATTATGCGCTCATATTATTCCCAAGAAGTGCTCAAGGCGCCGAACAAAATACGTATATTAAAAACAGTTTTAGAAAATTGTATAACGAAGACGAAATGGTACTTTGGATAACAATAGGTAAAATATAGATAACAACAAGGCATTGTGATCTCCCCTTTATCACGCGGTGCTCTTGTCAGTCTGTAGATAACCCCCCCTCCCCCCCCCCCCCCCGCCCCCTGCGCGATCCTCTGTGTGTCAATGATTCAATATATGCTACTTGTTAATCAAAATGAAAATTAGGTGTTCTAGATCAAATAATAGATATTTAAAGGGTAATTAACTCATGACAGAATGAAGATATCTAACTTAATCTAAAACAATTGTAGATACCACATCATGCTTAGGAATGTGAGGTGCGGTGTTGAAAAATTGCTTCTCTGAGTATTTGACTAAGTGACTAGAGTGCCTTTTTAATATCAAGTGCATGCTTAATCCTCATGATCCCGAAAGTAAATTATGTTTCGTCGTGTTGCCGTGATTCACATAATCTCGTAAAGCCTGCTCTGCTGTTGAACCGCGTGCATATAAATCATCTCATGTTTCTAACTATGCTCACCCTTTGCCTACAATAACACATGAATATTCCTAAGAGACATTATGAAGTGTATACGAGAGATATGGGTGAGGAGAGTTGGGTGATTTATCAATTTGTAAGCATTTTGGAATTCGGCACTATTAGACCACCAACATTATATCTATTTATGGAAATATTAAAAAGAAAAATCAGGAATTTAGTCATACCGTCATAATATAGCCATACGAATAACAATGAAATACATTTAGATTCCACCCTATAGGTGAAAGATAAACTTAACCTGAATTCCATGCCCTTGTCTCCTCGCCCATATACGATCCTGATAACTTTTGAATTTATATCTAACATGTATTAGAACAATTAAATAAATAGCACGTATAATACATTTTATTTTGAACGTTAGAATAGCAAAGCATACAATGTGAAATTGTCCTTGCTTTCCTGGTATTCATAATGGTGCGGTTAATAAAGTTCATTTTGTTTGCGAGCCCTATTTCAAAGTAAAATTTTAATTTGCCTAAAGAGGAATCCGGCGATGTAGGGTTATTGAATCTGGGGTCTTAAAATGTAACCTGCAAACTAAAACTGTTAGCAAACCAAAATGACCGTAGAAAATGAAAACAATGTTTCCACTGATTTAAGAGGAATATGCAGACAAATACAACACATTACATTTACATGAGGATAGTATAGGGGATAAAATAAAATCGTGTAATGTCTCAAGCGATAATTGCATTTCAGAGATAGCACCTTTAATTAGCGTGAGTATGATTTCCTGCCTTGGTTCAGACTTAGATTGTATTTGCAGTGATATTATCATAAGGTATTGCTGTAAAATCAATATCCTTTCCCACTTTAAAATGAGTACAATTTTACCAATTATCGGGAAAAATGGAGCAGGTACGTTAGTTGTGAAACTTATACCCATTGTTGGATTAAAGGAACATGGTATATTTCCCTCTGATTCTAAACAAAATTCCTGGATTTAGCTCATGCTGCAATCATAATTACAAACCTCTACGTCAGTCAGGAACTCCATAATTTATACAAACCGATCGCATGTTTGATTATCAAGATGTTTATGATTTGAATTCGAAATTTCAAAAACCATTTTCCCCAACTGTTTTTATAACACTACAGTCTATCGGGGAAAATGAGTATGGTAAAACCGGTCACCCAAAGATTTTTACTTTTTTGAAGCGCATCTTTTTTTAAGGGCTTCAATATTCCACCATATCACCGACACTGATAACACGTAGGACCGTGCATCTCAGATTTGTAAAACTGGAAACATTCCCTTTTTTACGCCGCAATTTTTTTAAGAGCGCAAATGGCAAAAATTAAATTTCCACTTTAAATGTCCCGACTTAATTAAAAATGAAGTATCTGCCTTAAGCCAATATCGTTTGACCAACGAAGACAGATTTTTCCGACCAATTCAAAGTGTCGTTTAGAGGTGATATGATTAATGAATTTGCATTATTCAAGAAAGCGTTAAATTGCTTCACCTATATTTCTAACCCTTGAGAGGCGTAAAGGTGTTTTATGAAATTATTATTAGAAAGAAAAAAAAATGTTGGTGTATTTTGTAAGAAAATATCATCTGGCGTTATGATGCATCGAGTAAATCAAATTTTTACAAAGTAAGAATGTAATGATGATTAGTGATGAGAGAGGAAGGGGGAAAAGGAATTATTTCAATTTTTCCAATCGCCGGCTTTCTGTGCTAGTTCTCAAAAGAGGAGAGAAAGAAACACATATTTTCGAATAATTCTGCTTGAAAACATTCGAATCAAAGACGTACATGTATAATCCACAGATAGATTCACACATAAAGAGATAGACCTAGATAGAAAATGACATTACAAACACCCCCAAACTCTAAGATATATGCTGATAATAATGGTGGTGAAGATGATGATGATGACGACGATGATGACGGGAATGATGACAACGACGATGACGATGATGATTATGATGATGATTTGATAACGATGAACGTAGAAGCTTTGGGATCAAAAGTATGGGTAAACACTAGTAAAAAGACCCCCCCCCCGAAAAAAGATAGAAGAAGGTGATCGCCCGGACTCCCCGCTCCCACCGTATTATCCAATGGGTAATATCCTGGGCCCTCAGTGATACACTGACGATAGCATTCATGAGATAAATAAATTACGTACTGTTTGTACAGCAATGTAAACAACATAGAATTTTATTGGCGGAGATGTTCTAATTCCATCCTTAAGCACAGTGGTGAAGGTAAAGGAGAGGGAGACGAGGTCACTACCCCCCCCCCCCCCCCTCTCCGTCGAATGATGAAAAGAGAGAAAGAAAAAGGACGTGAAAGGAAGATGATAATATAAGCTTGTTCGATACACATTATTGACTCGCATTTTAATCACCAAATAAGATTTATAATGATAATAATAACTCGGGTTTTATATCGCGCGAATTATAATTAAGTCTCTTAGCGCTACCAAACTTGAAGATTATTACCCCGACTTAAGCTGTGCTGCCATCACGGTGCTCTAGCATTTCAAGAATTAATTCCTGTCAGGTACCCATTTACATCAGCTGGGTTGAGCGTGGCAAATGTAGTTCACAGCTTGCCAAAGGACATTAGTGCCGCGGCGGGACTCGAACCGCGGACCTTGTGATCGACAGTCCGGCAATGTAACCACTCGACCACGACCCCCCCCCCCCCCCCGCATGGTGGACCACGTTACTCTTATCTGAAGCTCAAACCAAGAAGATCGCCCTGCTCAAACGTATGGATATATTACCCCTTGTTGCTGTTTAGTTCAGCTAGAGGTAAAGAGATAATTATGTCAGAGAAAGAATAAGATACGGAAAATCAGAGAAGGAGCTAAGAGAAAAGATGGAGCTGGGGATGAAGGATGAGAGGATGAAAAATAATAAGAAAATGGAGGAAAAAATAGGGAAAAAAAGCTTATGTGAAGATGAAGATGAGGAAAAAGGAAAAACATTTAAAAGCAGCAAATTGAAAATAGATAGATATAGGAAGAGAGATGATGAAAAGGATAGGAAAATGGGTAATGAGGTGAATAGGTGGGGAAACCGTTACAGACAAAAGTGAGATAAATAGAGGGAGAGAGAGAGAGAGAGGGAGAGAGAGATAAAGAGAGAGAAAGAGAGTACAGAACAAGACGAAGTGCATCCAATTTATAGAAACTAGTCACAGAAGATAAAAAGTTGAGAAAATGGACATAAGACTCGTTATACATATGATCGTGAACTACTTACCATGGCCACCGGTGGTGTCTTAAAAACACAGTTTTCCATTTCACCTTTCTGAAAAGAAGGAGATATTGTAACTCTTTTCTTTAATTACATTTAGAAATTATACCGATATGCTGGAGCCTCGTCTTGAATTATATTCTCCCCTTGTGCACGATGCCCTCTGGTTGCCAATCAAGCGAATAGTGATGCAATTATCTATGTATATTCTTCTCCCATTGACTTCGTAAGGTTAACGGTTTAGGGAACGAGAATTGTTCATGTTTTTGTTATATATCTGATACTCTCTCTTAGACGTTAGCCGCGTGCATTTTTTTAAACACCATGGGCTAGATTATTGTCTGCAAAACGCGAGCCATGAATTTTGAACTTCTGACCTTCAATTATTCCACCGTATAATTTCATTCCTCCGTTATTTCATGATACAAACAAAAATAATAGTATTTTTATTGCATAGTTTTGTTTCGGAGGCTGAGAAATGGAACTTAATAAACTCAATGTTGCTGAATATAACTTGCACTACACACGTGTAAAGAGGTGGGACTAATACTATATTGGACAACACAAACATGTGGTGTGAAACTAACTCAAAGTTTTCCCGGTATTTCCCGTCAAATTTTGAACATTAGGGCGTTTAAAGATAATTCTTTAGAGGGGATATTCTGTTATGATATCCGATTTCAGACTGACATTACAATGACAAAGCTCACAAATTATGTTTCATTTTAACCAGTACTCAATCTTTTAATAATTCACTTAAAAAGCGATAGTAGTAATAATATTACAAAGAAGATTTTTCGTCGTACAGACAGGCACACACTGGCTAATTTATTATGCACGTTGACTCACTACGCCCCATGGCGGGACCCTAAAGATCAGCGGTTGGCGAGAGGTGGCAAATTATATCCAATTCAGAAATTATTTGTGTAAATAACTTGAAGCTTCTTTTTTTAATGAATCAATCTCAATGCCATTGATATTTTAATTCCTGCATTGGCTTTGTAACCTTAATGGGGGCAAAATTAAAGAAAGGGAGCTAAATTGTAATTTGAAGAAAATTTATCCAGAATATTTGTTAATATTATTGAAGGTACTAAAGGATAGAAGACCTCAAGTGATTTTTGTTTAATATGCTGCAATGTGCCTTGATGTAGCCCCTAGCATACTGGAATGAAAAAGGGTGGCAAAGAATGTATTCTCCCTTTGGTGTGGTATCAGGTCAAGCACTTGAAAGGTATGTGTAATCGGATCTTCACATCAACCTGTAATGTAATAGTATGATAAAATTGATTATACTATACATTTATGAAATAAACGCTTAAAGGAATAGTTGAGTCTTGTTGCAAAGGGCGCTACACATAATATTTTTTTGAGAGATAATGAAAAACATACAATTTAAATGACAAAATTATCTTTGATTGATCATAATCGGTAAAGAGACGGCTGAAATATACATAAATATAAAGATTTCTAATATTTGTGGTGCTCCACAAATATTCGATAATTTGAACCAGCCGTTGTAAAAACGAAATAGCGCCTTATACGTTTTATACCAGTCAATGCCGATGTTGTTTTTTTGTTGGCTTTTTTGTGTTTTGGCCCATGTAATGTTATTATTAATTAATTAACTAATTAACGGTCACCATACTTTTTTGAAAGTAGAGCTGAATTGGAATGATCGTATTGGCTAAATTTCACACATTTTGGGGTCTAAAATTACCTTCATAGCAGTTTTAGGCCCCAAAGAGCACTAGAAATGTCATAAATAAGAATAAGAGCAATAACCATGCACTTTGAAGGCATGTGCGGTCTGAAACAAGAAATCAACTAGGCCTATCCCTTATATCATTCATAATAAAGTAGAGCATGTTTTATTTCTAAACTACAAAATGAATATATAATTAATATAGCACGAAAAATGTAACGCGAAAATTAATTTTGATATTGACAATTAAATGCATTTTGAATAATGAGCATTATCCTTATTCCACTAATCTGACTGATAATTCGAAAAACAGGCCCCATATATTATTTTGTTATTTGCTTCATGAACATTTGTTTTTATAAATTTACTTTAAACAAACCATATTTATAATAATTTCAAACCAATTTCCTCCTTGTCTTTTTGTCGTGAAGAGCATTTTCATCGTCGCTACTCTTACTTTTCTCTTATTTCAACGTTGCCCGGAAACATTAATAAGATAACAATTATTGTAAAGATTAATTCATAAAGCGTAAAATAGGATCTGCACTTTCTAATTTTGGAAAATAGATTAAACTACATTAATGTTTCCTAACCCGAACGTAAGTAGTAGGCTTATAGTATCTTATTCACTTTTATTGTGCTGGTGAGGGACGATTGGTTAAATTATAAATAAATCACATTCTAAAGGGGCGTTTGACCTATTTTTGTAAGGTTCTTTTGATGAACCTCTTAATACCCATTAAAAGTTGAGGTTTCTTGTGTTTGTTTTTCACTCGGAGTACATATAAATCCCAAAGCTGCAGTAGTGTGGCTATACATGGGGGCATGGGGGGGGGGGCGGAACGAGGCACGTTCCACCCTCACATCGAATAGCAAAGAAGGAGGGAAAGAGGGATAAAGGAGACAGAGAAAGAGAGAGAGAGAGAGAGAGAGAGAGGAGAGAGGATAAAGGGAGAGAGAGAGGGAGGGAGAGAGAGGGAGAGAGGGAGAGAGAGAGAGAGAGAGAGAGAACAAGAGACATAAAGAGGAAAATAGAAGAGGGATAGGGGAGAAAAAGGAGACGGGAGGTGGATGAGGATGAGACGTCATCAGTAACCTTGTAAATTCACATTTTATTTTTGAAGTGAAATTGGTGCTGCCCCCTCCCCCTACCCCAGGGATGACCCCTCAAACGCTTGACTAACGATGTACCACTGACACAAATATGATCTCAATTTCATACGCTTCCGAGATCATCTTTTATACATCATCTTTATCCCAATACCCCAATGGGGATATGCGATCTAGCTTGCAGTATGTATTCAGTATGAGTTATATGGGATGCTAAAAGGACATGCCTGCATTCCGAATTATTTTGAGCTGAAGGGGTACCGTTTTCAAGAAAAGCGAGTGTCGCTATCCATGGCCTTTGACATATTAAGTACAATCACAACACATGGATGATGATGATTAAAAACGATGAAAACCGGACATTATTGATGATGAATAATTTCTAATTTTCTGGCATATTATATTATGTTATTTTTTACTTGTTTTAATATATCTCTATATATAAATGTCTCTTCTACTATCGTTTTCGCTCACCAAGACATGAGACGTCGAAGCGCTTAGCGTCCATTAGAAATGAGAAGGTGGTGAAATCGGAAAGTAGAAATGCCTTCTACTTTTGGGTTTTTACCCCGAATAACTCACGAGCACTTTTTAATATGGACGTAGACATTAAGGACCGCTTTCTGATGAAATCTTTTAACTGTTAAAAGTGTCCTTAAGACTCTATTGCAAGCAGGTATTATACGTCAGCATTAATTATAAACATACCTTTATTCCAATATCGCAGGTACGATGTTCATTTTAATAACCCCCCCCCCCAAAAAAAAGCCCTTTAATGCATGTAAAATAAGCCAAATAAGACGGTTGATTGATTGATATAGGGGTTACAAACTATTCCGTTCACACCGACATTTGAAATCTTATAAGTTTGCAAAGGAGGCCATTTTAATCAAACATAGGCGCTACAAGTCCCTCTAATGTTATTCACTCATGAGTTTCAGAAGTGAGAAAAATAGAATGCTTTTATCGGGATTAATAATAATCTTACAATTATCTGAGTAGTTAAAGGGATAGTTGAGTTTTTGTTTAAAACCGCAAATGCCTTCAAAGTGCATGGTTATATTGCTCTTATTCTAATTTATTACATTTCTAGTGCCCTTTTAGAAATTAACATGGCTATGAAGGTAATTTTAGACCCCAAAATATGTGAATCTAGATTGAATACGATCATACCAGTTCAGCTACACTTTAAAAAAAAATACGGTGACCTTTAATTAATTATTTAATTAATAATAACAATACACAAAACGAAAAAAAACCCAAATCCAATATTGGCAATGGCTGGAATAAACCGTATAAGGCGCTATCTCGTTTTTCAACGTCTGGTTCTTAATTACCGAATATTTGTGGGGCACCACAAAATAATATCAGAAATGGTTATATTTATGGATATTTCAGCCGTCTCTGACCCGATTTTGATCAAACAAAGATGATTTTGTCAATTAAATTGTATATTCTTTCAATTTAACACTCAGTTTTCATTATCTCAACAACAAAAATGATTTAGTTTAGCGCCCTCTGCAACAAAGCTCAACTATCCCTTTAAATGTGGATTTAAGATTAAAAAGTGTTTTTGATTTGCAGTATCCAGCTCAAAAGGAAAGAAAATTATAAGTGCATTTCGAAAACATGGATAATCCAGCGCGGATAATTATGGACCCGCTCCTTCGCCCACCATCCTCACTGGTGCTATGGTGATGACTCCATATAGAATGTACCACAGGCGTATTATTCACATAACGCTTGTGAAAATTCAACTTATATTATTTTTTTGTTTACTGTGTGAACATTACAATGACTTATTACGATGATTACGAAATCAGCATTTGAATATAACGTAATGACATTGCCCATCAATGGATTTCTCAAAAGACTTTGCAATCCTGTCATATGTACTTTAAAAAATACACGACCGCTCAAGGGAATCACAAAAAAATTGTATTTAGACCTACTGGTATTCTAAAAAATAATTGTCCGATTAGGGTCAAAATATAGAACAATTACTTTAAAAATGAGCGAAAATATTTACATAGTTAGCGGTTCAAGAATAAAATCCCAAATTGATTGGATATTTAATTATCCTCATTGTACATGTACATTTAGTTTTTTTAAGAGTTTAGGAATTTAAGTATGTGTCAATGTAAAACACTGTTCAAGAAAGCAAACAAATTGTGGTCTTGACATGCAGGTGGCAGTAGACAGGTGGTCTTTCTGTAGATGTTAAGTTGCCAAACATGTTTAATTAGATTAGATTCGATCTCTTTTTTTCTACATTCCATATGAATATAAATAATTTTCGGTAACGTAACATAACATGCTAAACAGTACTGTCTGATGATGAATCATAAATAAGCATATTGTACGCAACAATTATTATCAAAAAAGATCATTTGTCGAAATATGATATTTCTTCAAATTATTTGCGGAAAAAGGACTGCCATTGTAAGCAAAATATTTGAAAATATGCCAGCCCGAAATAAATGTTATGAAAGAGATTCTTGAGCACATCCCGTCCATCTCGGCGAAAGCCTCTAGCATGCGGCATGTACAAGATCTTGTGAGGCTTTCTCTCGTGATCTAGGATCCACAACCACTGATAAACAAACCTTGATTTCATGTCATGGTTAGTGGCAACGCATCAAATTATTTTAAAAATAGAATAATATAACCCGGATTGTATCTAGGTTGTCATGAATGCATGTGATGATCGATGTCTTGTGTTGGTGAGACATGGAAAACAGGCTTTTTACAGGACAGTGAAGTACGTTTCTACTTCTGCCTTGGAGAACTCTAGATCCATACTTGATAATCAAATGTTTATTTTTTAAATGTGATAACAATATCCCAAGGACTTCTATAAACCATAATTTTGTGAATTTGGAATCTGATTTGATTAATGTTTCTTATTATTTCCTAGTTATATATCTTTCCTTATACTCCAAAACTACAGAGGAATGGAATAGTTACATGTGGTTTACCAATATCTTTCTTCTTTATATCATGCTTATTATATATACTGTTAATCTTCGATAAAGTGGCTTGAATGATTACTCTTTAGACTTGTTATGGCAACAAAGGTTTTGTGCGTATTCACTAAGCTCGCTAATATAATACACATAACTGAAACGTACTCGACTTGACGTCATCATAACAACTCTGCCGCATCATATCTAAACGGGCCTTTAAAGGTGCATCCAAAGCAAATCGGGAGAAACTAACTTTGGGAGAACTTCTAACAAGGCCGGGGAGGGGGGGGGGGGGCATACACTGGCTTTATCGTATGCTAATATACGTCAGTACAATTATGTGAAACTTTGAACATTAAAATGTATTTCGCAGATGATGGCGTCCAGTAGTCTGCCGACCCTAACTTTCAACTTTTAGTGCGCCAAATTAATCTGCGTATATCCGCCATGTCCGCATAGGGACCGACATCGAATGCATGTTGAAGGCCACGTCAAATGACGTATCCAGACATTGGCTTCGAGAGGGGGGGGGGGGGGGGGGGGGGAGGGGAGGATATCAACGCTTACAGGGCCTATACGGTGATCCATTTCATTTTTGACAATATTATCCATGCTTTATAACTTTGTCTTTGATTTGATTGATCTAGAGATGCATATAGTGCCCCCATTACTCCTTTGACGGATGTTTCAAATTTGGCAACATTACATAACCGATCAAGATGTTGCTTTTTTTGTTTGTTTTGTTTATGTTGTTGGGTTTTGTATAATCTTGAATGGTATCCATTTCCGTATACACTTGTTGACACTTTTGTGTCGTTTTTATTGGTAGGAAATTGATCAAAATGGACAAACTGCTCCCCTGCCCCTCCTTCAAAAAAGCTAGTGGATGCATCTTTCTTTAACTTCATAACTCCTCGCTCATTGCCCAAGCACTATCTACGCAGACGACACGATCGAATGCCAAGATGCTATCGCAGTGGGATCGGGTTACCGCCAAAATGTCCCGATAGAAAACGCGAGTTCATTCATTAAACGGGCATGAAAACGCTAGACGGCTTCGATCGCTTTGGCTTAAACTGTGACAACTGATTTGAGTCCGGAAATAAATCTGGTCACCCTCTTTAAGAATGGAGTATATCTATCTTTAAAAAAAAATGCTCATTCCTTTATAGAACTGCTACCTGGTTGTTCTAATAATTGTTCATGTTGAATATGATATGCATAATAAATACTGTAACCATGCAACAGCTGTTTTTTTTTATGAACCTGTTAATGCATACATTCTTCCCTTAGTTCTGGATTTAGTTGTCACGTTTTCATGAATAGTTTTCATAGTTTTCATAACATGTATCATGCAAATCGAAAAAAATAATAATGTTAAAGAACCTTTTAATACATTTCACATTTTATTTGACGTAAGGAATTTTTAATTGAAAGTGATCTATACAATATCCAAGTTATGCAACTTCAGATACATGACTTTCCCTTGGAAATTGTAAAACTATACTGGTCCGTTTGGCGTATCCACACATCGGTGTAGGGGGGTGAGTTGTTTGGGCATCCCGACATTAAGCTGACTCGCTTAAAAATAAAGTTGAGTTCTGGTCATGCGATTGCATTGTGAACGAAATGGTGTGGAATCGATCAGAACAGTTGATCTTGTAGCATATAAGTATTAGTGTGCACTGCAAGGCTCTGGAATCATCAAAATGATAAGAAATCAGGCCCAGTCTTAGTAAAAGTAACAAGTACTGTACACATACAGATGTATATAGGACTACACAAACATGTGGCGTAAAAATGAAGTCCTCATTATTAAGCTGTTACATGACATATTCAGAAAATGAAGGCATTTGCAAAGCTAAGCATTTCAGGGAACATTTTTTCTCTGATGTTCTTCAACACTTGCATAACAAGAAAGAAAACGCTCTCAAATCATTTTTTCACCTTTCCCAGAAATCAACCTTCTCTTTAAGTGACTCTGTAACATCGTTGAAGGTTGATTAAAACATTGCGTATTTTTTGTATGAAATGTTACTTTGTATTTTCCTTTTACTGTACTTACCCTCTAACATGAAAAAGATCCTGTAAACATTCTCAAACCACAAAGATATTAATGGTTTTATAGGAAGGTGTCACTGTGCATCACCATCTAACAGTGATTAACAGTGAATTTTCCCAACCATTTTTGCATTTTCCCAACCGTTTTCCATGAAAATAAGCCAAAAAACAGGCTTTTAACAATCTGTCAACACTTAAATGTCTGGAATGGTATATAGAGCCAATTCATTGCTATGTGACGATTTACATTCACCAACAATGTAATTAGATTATAATAATATAGTTGGGAGAATTAAGGAATCGATCACATTAGTTTTTCCCGATTTGTATCGTTAATAATGGTCTGTTTTCACTCAAACTTTCAGATTATCTTTAATTATACATCCAGCATTGAAGTCATTTCCTTAGCACTGTCTTCTCTCATCTTTACAATGTTACCAAGTCCCTTTAAGAAAAACCCACCGTCCTTGCTTGGCTAATCCACCAAGATCTGATGAAGCACCTCCAAGGTGTCTCTACAACCATGATAGTCCGACCCTGATGGTGTTAGGCCATGTAAAAAAATATACATGTTTAGCTTCCCCGCCCGCTTCCTTTTCGGGGGCCGCCTCCTATTTTTATTTATATATATATATTTGTTTAATTTTATTTTTATTTTATTTTTATTTTAAGAAAAAAAAACATGAACAAAAACTGCTAAAATAGATCTATTTCTGATTTAAAAACAAAAAATAACAAAAATGTCGGCGGCCATCTTGAAAAATAGCCCGGCTGACAGGGCTGACAGTGGCCATTTTGAAGAAAAAAAAAGGGCCTCCTCCTTCCTATTTTTCGAAAAAACAGGACGCTTAACATGTTTTTTTATAATTTGGCCTAATAGTGAAAGCCACGGTGTAAGAAGACAGTGATCATTGTCTCTGGAGCGTCTGTACTGCCCGGAGCGTCCCAAGTAAAGAAGAATCTGTCAAGGGATTAGGGGAGAAAATATTTAAATAAGGTGGACTGTTTGCAGTGAGATTTCTGACAGTAGATATTCGGAACACATCTTTCATTCTCGGTTGAGCAAAGCTAAGACAAACGCCTCGAGTGAACAGGTTCCACCTTACGAAAACAGATGAAGACGTGAATGTAGATTATCTACATTATGGATGGTGACGGATTACTCAACCATTATTTATAAACACGGGTGTGCGTTTTGGTTACTGTGAAGGGCAAGTTACTGTCACTGATAGATGCAATTATTGTGGTGCCATCATGGAATGCATTTACTCGTCAAGAAATTAGAAATATCCGTTATGTATAAAACGGTCAAACATCTGATGAATGTTTGTATTAAACGAAAACTTATCTTACAGAATATGATATATGGTTAAAAAACTTTAGTTATTCATCATTGGAACCAGATAAGTTATTTAAAGGCACACTGTCCTACTTGTAGCTACTTGCTCCCTCTATATAGAAAACTTCCCAAATCGGTGCCTGTTGGTCCCCCATGATCCTCTTTTTCTTATGTTAAATGAGAGCTGAGTTAATGAGATAGCCACCTGTCACAGTGACCTCGATGGCTCGCTGTGTGGTCTAATCCCTTCTAGCTGCAGTAGTAACGCCTACCTTTAAGATACTATTTGAAAGAAAGGCATTTGTTACGCACCAATATTAAAAAAAAGGTTAAATAAACTTTAACAAAAAATTGTCTGGATCTTCCCCACGTTGAGTACAAAACCGAGCAGCATGATTTTCCTTAGCGGCTAAGCACTTGTAGGCAAATAAGAGATAGAGAAAGAGAGAGGCAGAGGGAAAGAGAGAGAGAGAGGGAGAGACAGAGAGAGAGAGAGAGAGAGAACAAGTGAAGACAGAGAGAGAGAAAGAGACAGAGAGAAAGAGACAGAGAGACAGGAGAAGAGAAGCGGTTTATCTATCCCTCTCTAGCAAACGAAACCTGACATCTATATCTGTTGCGAGGCCGCGAGGCAAATCTTGTTAGATTAAAATTCGTGCAAATAAGAAGATCGCTTGACACTAATCTTGTTGTCAACAATGGGATGAGTGTTATTAGCATGCTAACTCTCACCCTCCGATTCAACCACCTACTCGTCTGATATGCTTCGTCTGCGCTCTCATAGAATGAAGCCAGCGGGATGGCGATCTCGGTCACGTAGTCAAGTGCGCATAACGGGTCGTGATCGAATAGACGGGATCGAACGTTTAGCAAAACCTATTTACGTGATCGCCGAGAATGGCCTGGGAGAATAGTTAAACCAAATCTTCGTCTCTCAGCCACACTGTCTGTTAAAGTTACCTTTTAAAGGGAACAAAAAAAATGACACCATTGTATACTGTTGAAATTCTCTTCTATTAAAGGGACAGTTGAGTTCTCAATTAACACCGCAAATACCTTCGAAGTATTAGTGGTTATTGCTCCTATTCTTATCATTTCTAGTGCTCTTTTAGGACCTAACATTGCTATGAAGGTAATTTTGGACCCAAAAATGTGTGAAATTTAAATTAAATCCGATCATACCAATTTAGCTCCACTTTCCCCAAAATACAGTGACCGTTAAATTGAATGATTAAAAAACTTGATAATTTGAATAATTTGACGCGTACTATAACAAAAACGAAAAAGCCAACACAAATTAAACATTGGAATTGGCTGGAATAAAACGGAGAAGGCCCTTTCTCGTGTTTTCAACGGCTGGTTCAAAATTATCGGATATTTGTGGGGCCCCACAAATATGAGAAATGGTTATATTTTTAGACATTTCAGCCGTCTCTGAACCGATTTTGTTCAAACAAAGATGATTGTGTCATTTAAATTGTATGCTCTTTCAAATTTCACACTCAGTTTTCATTAAATCTCACATCAATGTTATAGCGCCCTCTATACCAAAACTCAACTATCCCTATAAGTCCAAGTTTACATCATATGGATTGTTACTGAACATTGTAATCCTTTTCTCGACGAAAAATTTATCATGTTTATTTTGGTTGGAAGCGATGAAATATGGAAGCATCAAATTTGTCAACTTCTCGATAGAAAGTATGCAGAACAATAATACAATTCTGTCCAAACGAAAACCGATGTGACCTCACCTTCTTAAGTCTGGAAAGCAAAAGACTCAATTATTTTACAATTCCAGTGGTTCGTAGGAGAGGAACGAAGTTTGAAACATAGCCCTGGCAGCCCCCGTAATGAAAGCCCCTACTTTTGTCGTCACGGAGGACTGAACTGACCTCAGAAAATTGGTTAAAATCGACTTGGAACGCTCTAGAAAGGTGATCGATCTTCTTTTGTCATCTCCATTTCAGATGGAGCTTAACATTTCCTTATTAAAAGATCATTCACACCCGCCGGAAGCCAAACTGAGAAAGGTCAAGGGTGAAGATGCGATCTAACCCCTTTCCAACTCGTATCATCAATTGGGGGTATACCTTAAGTCGAGTGGTATAAATAACTGGATCGTGGCTTCGAGCGCCGGAACGGTGTTAAACCCTTGACTAGGTATTGCTCTACATTTGCCTCTCTCGACCCTGGTGTAAAATATCGGTTGGATGGAAATCCCTTGAATACTTGAGAGCCTTATCATTTTCAAAATGACAAACTTTAAAAGTTCCATTTTTAAAAGTAATTCCTCCATTAAAGCCCCACTGTCCTACTTGTAGCTACTTGCTCCCTCTATATAGAAAACTTCCCCAATCGGTGCCTGTTGGTCCCCCATGATCCTCTATTTCTTATTTTATTTGAGAGCTGAGTTGATGAGATAGCCACCTGTCAGCGGCCTCGCTGTGTGGTATAATCCCTCCTGGCCAAACAATTGCAGATAAGCTTTAATGTATGAACCTCGGCATTAGCAGTCTTAAAATATATAATCTGTCGAATACAATTATTTACCGACAGAAAGTGGGAGATAGAAAATCATTGCCTATTTCACAATAAATTAAAATTTTCTCTTCGTCAAATTGTAATATGCAGTCCTGTATGTCCCCCATCATATTCTCTCTTTCTCGCTCTCATCTTTTATCCTACACTTTTACTGCTTTGATAATTTGTTATGTTGTTTTTTTGTTAAATAACCTATAATCGCATGTCTGTCTAGATGTTTGCGACGCGCAATGAAGTGGCCCCGAACAAGAAAAAAAAAATCATCTGACCCAATTCCATATAATCTACATGGTATTGATTTAGGCTTGCAGCATCCATTGTGTTCAACACACGGGAAATGCAGATGCATTCAAAGAGATACAACATAGATTTCCATCTAAAATACTATTATTTTTTTCATTTTTGATTTCGTTCTTGTTTTGTGATAAGGATATATATTTATAGAGAGAGAGTGTGTGTGAGAGAGAGAGAGGGATGTCACCTTCCATCAAAGAGTTAACCTGTCTTTCCTCTTTCAAAGATTTCTTAAATCACACACGTACTGTACCCAACTTGCACCTACCCTTCGTAACTTTATACGAATTACCTATTTCATAAATCTATATGTATTTAATGTTTCTTCTTCACACTGTAATTTTGTAAGCGCCATGATATTTTGTTTGTTTCTAGCGCTCCTAAATGATCGGTATTATTATCATTATAGAGAAAAGGGGAGAGGGAGAGAGAGAGAGGGAGTGAGAGAGAGAGAGAGAGAGAGAGAGAGAGAGAGAGAGAGAGAGAGAGAGAGATTGAGTGGGTGAGGTTTTGAAATATATAAGTAAAACAAAACGCACCCTTTTTTCATTTTTCTTGAAAAACGTTGCCAAGAGCTATGTATTTGTTGTTTACATATTTCGTACCGCTTGGATCAATCATTATATAGAACTAATTGGACTTCTTACAAATAAACTGGAACTTTGTTAGATTAGTTTATAACTCACCCCTTCAAGCATTTACTCTATATTCTTGTTGGATATGTTTTAGAAACCGACTCTCCGATTGCGTTCCGAAAAAATACAACCTCACTTTAGAAAATGAGAAGATGTCAACGGTGTAATATATCTTTGATTATTTTGCTATATTTCAGCCACTCAAGCTTCTGCTTGGGAATGATAGCAACCCACACTCATGTTCAATAACCGCCTTTTTTTAAATGAACAAGCTAAACATTTTTAAAAGGAGGTCTTTTTATGAATCAGATGTCATTATAACTTACCTTTAATGATTAAGACGTGCATCACGCTAAATGACTTATTAGAGCATCCTCAAAATAACGTACAGGGATAACGCACTGACAAAAGTAGAACAAATATTGTACTACATGACAAACAAAAGCATGAGAAAGACACATTTTCTTTTTAAAGTTTCCACTTTGGAGGGAGTATCATGTTTACAGTGTTTGATTACACATTAGGATATGTTACCAGCTCGAAAAGAACATGTGTAAGTATAAAATAAAGTCGCCTAGACTGAATCGGAGAATGTCTTAGAGATACAAGGACTTGAGATGGATAAACGATAAAGAGCAAAGAGAAGACATCTAGAAAGGAGATACTTGAATCTGATAGATTTCAGATAAAAATGCAAGTTCTTGAAAGGTGTTTAAACTGGTCTGTTCGACCGTGAGTGACTGGAAATATCAAAGTGGTTGATTTAATGGGGAACAACATCATCATGAATATCAAAAACAAAAACGGAATATAGTTTGATCACCAGGGTCTCCTCGTCTTTCTTTTAGTTAGCTATGTTTTTTATCATTATCATAATTTGTTATTTTGCTTTGTAAATGTGTTATGATCCAATGTTATGCTCTGTATGTCATTTGAAAGAAAGACGAATAAAATCTTATCTTATCTTATCTTATCTTATCACCGAGATCTGGGGATGGGGGGCGTTTCACAAAACTTGTCATCAGTGACAAATTACCGTTTTTGTTATAAGCTACTAAAATCCTTGCTTCTGATTGGTTATCAACAGATTTGTCATTGATGTTTGTCATTTGTCATTGAAAAAAGGCTTTGTGAAACGGGACCCCTGTGTATGGGATCATCCGAGTAGACCGACAGCCCACGAGGTCGACGTCCCATGAGGCCGCAGAAACACATTATAAGAAAACGAACAGGATTAACATGACTTGTAAAGAAAATAAGAAAGTTTCCAAAATTTCAGTGATACCATCGGCCCGCCAGACCGAGAGTCCGCAAGACCGACAAAACATAGACATACTTAAAGGGAACTGGTAACTTTGTCTCAGAACCTTAAACAAAATCCTTGATTTAGCTCATGCTGCAATCATAATTGTAAACCTTTAGGTCATTCAGGAATCCTATGACTTTTACAAGCCGATCACCTGTCTGATTATCAAGATATTTATGATTGAAAATCGAAATTTCATTTTGCGTTTTCCTAACGTTTTTCATTACACTACAATCCATTGGGGAAAAATGAGTATGGTAAAACCGGTCACTCAAAGATTTTTTTTATCGACGACGTCGTTCTCGTAATATTTCGGTTTTGTGTACTGTTGACCTCATGGGCCATCGACCCAGTGAATTAATTGAAAAAGTTGTAGGAAAGCCATAGAGACCGTCATTGTCGGTCTAGTGCCCTGTCGGTCTTGTAAGCTCTCGCCTGAGTGGACTGTCGGTCTCGTGGGCGTTCTAGCAATTTTCCAGAATGTTCCCTAGACCGGCAATGTCGGCCTCCTGGGCTGTAACCATTTGCAACATGTCTCAAGCGTTTAGCTATATATACCAACCTACAGAACTAAACAGTGGTCGATTTCGATAGAATTTGTATCTCCTAAAAACAAAATCAAGCGGGAAATGTGTCATTAAGACATTACAACTGATGTAGACATTTTGTAGGCAGCTAGAATACAATTTATAAATACTTTCTCAGATCACATACTTTTACAAACATTATTTATTTTGTCAGTTTTGTTTAAGGGATCGTTTAACAATGTTAAATCTGAGTTGCACGGCCCTACGTGTTATCAGTGTCTGTGATATGGAGTAATATTGTAGCCCATAAACAAAATCGCACTTCAAAATGATCAAGAATTGCCTCAAAAAAGTATAAATCTTTGAGTGACCGGTTTTACCATACTCGTTATCCCTAATTGACTGTAGTGTTATGAAAACCGTTTGCCAAACGTTTTTCAAAATTTGTAATTCCATTCATAAATATCTTGATAATCAGACAGGCGATCGGCTTGTAAAACTCATGGGATTCCTGACTGACCTAAAGGTTTATAATTATCATGGAAGCATGAGCTAAATCCAGGATTTTTTTTCAGAATCTGAGACAAACTTACCGGATCCCTTTAAGCTGAATTGGTACCGTTTTCAAGAAAAGCGATCACAACACATGGATGAAGATGATTAAAAACTATGGGAACCGGATTCTATTGATAATGAATAATGTATAATTTTCTGGCATAATTTTATGTTATTTAAGAAAAATATATATCTATATATATATATATAAGTGTTGGATTATATACGTAACAGTATAATATACTGTACTAATAAACAAATACCAGACTTTCTGAACCAGCAATCTAACACATGATCTTTTTAATACGAAGTGAGATATATAAATATTGCATGAACATGATATGCCTGGAGCGGAAGCAAAAGTGATTAGTCAATTGTTGTTGTTTTCTTTTAATACAACAAATAATATGGTATTGATCTGAGATTCATTCAGCCCCCGCACTTGATTCTACAGAAGTCTCGTACACAAAATACCAGACTCTCTATACAACAGACAATCGAACACTTTATCCCTTCGATCTGAAATGAAAAATATATGTATTTCATCAATATGAAATGCCCGAAGCGGGAAAAAGGGAATCGTCTACTTCCTTCACTTTTTTTGTTTAGATAAACAATTATTGTATTGATTTGACTTTAATCTGTGCCACCGCACTATATCTATTTAGCCTCAAATTGTATAAACCTGTATCACATTGCCGGAATGGGGGAGATTACAAGGATTCCCTAGTATCTTTTGAGATTAATAGTCGCAAAAGTGAGAATGCAAGCAATAGATACGAACCTGGAGCTGCATGAAAATAACAGAGAGTTTCACGGAATCGGGGAGGGAAAGAGAACGATAAAGAAGAGCAAAGGAGCGAGAGAAGGAGAGAAAGAGATAGAAAGAGAGAGAAATAGAGAGAGAAAGAGAGAGAGAAAGAGAGAGAGAAAGAGAGAGAAATTATGGGAGGATGAGATGGAGAGAGCTATAGGAGATTAGAGACGGAGAGATAAAGAAATACGGATTGTGTGAAATAAAGAGAGAAGGATACAGATTAAGGGAAGAAGTAGGAATGGATGCGAATAAAGAGAAGGAAGAGGATAACACAAATTACTAGAGATCATCATTACCAAAAACCAAGGGGGAAAAAAGGCGCGAACTCAGTTGAGTATCTCGATTACAGACGGGTGCGAGATCATTCATTAGCGGTGCGCGGTTGTTCATATCGTCTGACTACTTGTCTCAAGTACTCGATGTTATAATGCTCTTATGCCTCGCGTCAAAAGCCCCTTCAGGGCAAGAGAGGTAGGGAGAGAGAGAGAGAGAGAGAGGGAGGGGGAAAGAGAGAGGGAGAGAGAGAGTCAAGATCATTGTGTACTAAGGAGATCTATAGTGCTTGTGATAAAGCCAACGGATATTTGTTGGAGAGTCGTGTCCGGTCGGAAGGGGGAAGCGAAGACTTAATGCGAGGCGTTATTTTCTCGTAAGTCGTGTCATGTCATAGTTTTAATGGCCCCTCTTCACCTCTCTCACACACCCTCTCTCTCTCTCTCTCTCTCTCTCTCTCTCTCACTCTCTCTCTCTCATTCTCTCCTTCTCTCTCTCTCTCTCTCTCTCTCTCTCTCTCTCTCCCCATACAGTATATACATTTTTCTTCCCTTTTCCCTCCATGAACCACATTCAGAAAGTCGGACCTTCTCTCTTTCTGTCTCCCCATTTTATCTCTTTCTTGCATTCTTTCTTTCTTTCTTCCTGCTTTTCTTTTTTCATAACATCTAAGTCTATGATTCTCTCCACTGACGCCTAAGAATATTTTGAGAGTTTTGTTGAGAAAAGTGCTTGAATATGTTCCTGATTTATGACACTATTATGGATACAGATGCGATGACAGTATACTATAAAAATGACAAGAAGACTTATCCTTTTCATAAAGGACCCGTCTTCACTCAAAATAAACAATAATAAAATGACGAACTCGGAAGGTATAGTAGGAGACGGTTGCACGATATGCCCCGGTGACAAGTGATCCGAATTTCCTATACTAACAGAAGCTTTACCATATAAACCTAACTCATAACCTAACCTTATACCTAACCCTGAACTTAACCTTAAAACATAACCATAAACCTAACCTTAAAACATAACCCTTAACTCTGAACTTAACCTTAAAACCTAACCCTGAACCGAACATTAAACCTAACCCGAAATTTAACCTAAAACCCAAGTGCAATCCTAATCATATAAATTATACTAAACCCCAAATATTTGACGACATAAAGCCCCGAGGCAGATCTTGCTACCGAAGTAAACGTCGGATCTACGAATGCTTATATTAAATAACTATTTAATCAGTTAGTCACTTGCAGCTTAACATGTAAATAGAAGCAGAATGATTTTAGCTCAAAGGTCTCTCACATGCATGTCGATCGCGCCTAAAGTAGTTGACTTGTACTGACAGATAGGCATACCTTCTTATCAAGAGAAATGATCACCATCCTTTGTCATGAGAGTTGGTCACAGTATTTCTCTCATGACACCATCACACAAAATTAATGTACTTTCTTAGAATTCGGATATGTACATGACAGTCACCGTGTTAATCGTGGTCACCCAACACATATCCAAAATAGCTCCATGACCTGACAGCTAAAAAACAGCAAAAGGTGTTTGCGTTTTACCACGAATTCTAAACGTAGCTTTTTTGACACCGTACTTTCATTTCATTTCATTTCATTTTTATTTTTTCATTTCCAACAAAATACAATACATAATAACGAATACAATGTAAAATGTATACAAAACATAGTGACATTTGTATTAAACAAATCTTAATAATAATTTACACATTTTAGTAAGACAAAAAATGAATTTTTAAATTTAACTGCATTTATATTTTGAGGAAATGGAGAGGTCCACTGAAAAGCAAAGCTTGTAAATTGTGGACCCCTTTAACATGCCTAACACGTTGATTTATACAAATCAGATGGCTTAAAACACAAACGCACACACCCACATACACATACACAAACACAGAAATGAGATAGGTAACAAAACACTGTATGAATGTGTTTTCTGTTCTGTAAGTGGGAGGGAGGTCCGATTGTAACTTATATACTAAGGGCTCAGAATTTAATATTATTTTGTAATTAGAATATCCAAAGTTTCTTCTCTTGACTTTTTGAGTGACACAAAATTACAAACAGACAGGAAAGGAAACAAACAAACAAAGAAACGAAATAATATGAGTAAATTTTAAAAGCAACCAATCAAACGTTAACCTTCACGCATAGAATTGGTGATGGGAGGGGGGGGGGGGGGTGTACATTCCACCGTCCCCGGCCCTCCCGATTCGCACAAAGAGTGTGCATTGTTTCGGTCCGGAGGGGTGTGCCCCTACACCCCTTGAATTCGCCATGTTACTTCTTCTTTACAACATGGTCATTTCCTCGAATTATCACAGTAGCTGATACCTTCTATCGGGTTTCTTGTGTAGTCCTCCAAAAAGCTGACCTGAACAATACAAGAACACCCAGGTGTATTGGGTTAGTCGGAAATCTAAGTTAGATATGGAACTACCGATCACGCTAGGATTGTTTACCAAATTCACAGGACAAGGTTGTTACTGTCTATGCGTTAAGCTACGGTCACAAAGGTTCCTACGAACGATGCGTTCGTACGAATCTCCCTGTTTTTCATTGTCTTCCCGAATTTCCATTGTCTGAAAATCGTTCGTACGGCGTTCGTAGCAGTTCGTAATGGCATTTGTGACCGAGGCTTTACATTACATGAAAATGAAGTAAATAACTTTTGGAAGATCATTCGTTTATTGAACCAGTTATTTCCCTACAATACTCAGACACTATTTCTTAGCAGTGAGCTTAGCTACATTATATCGTTCATGATTTAAATATAAGTTTGAGACAGTGTCGGTATCACAAGTATCCTATGATATGTTAATCAGATTAATAGAGAAATTCCTTACATTGATGGTCTCCCGGGCTGATGGTCTCAATGATAAAAGGGAGAGAGAGAGAGAGAGAGAGAGAGAGGGGGTGAGAGAGAGAGAGAGAGAAAGAGAAGGGGAGGGAGACCATCAGAAGACAACTGAACATCAACCATTCAGCTTATGTTTACGACAGCTTCTGGCATATTTGATAAACAGACACGAGTGTTATGTTGTCACTTTATGTTATGCCAATCACTTCACACACACCACAGGTTTAGTTTGGTTATGTTTGGTAAATGTGTAACAGTCATGTGACCAGATCTATCAGTGACGGATCCTGTCTTCCCGGCGTTACATGCTATAAGAATGCAGCACGTGTTTAGTAATACTTGTCGGAAAGAGAAAACCGTCAGTCTCTTCGACGAATGTTGTCTTTACAGCATGCAGTATGAATGCAACATGTGTTTAGTTCGTTTATACGAGTCATGAACATAATGAAACATGTTGGCATTTATTTATCCGTGACGGGTGTGACATGTCCGTTACACATCAGTCACCTGTACCAACCAGAGTGACAACAAAGCGAACAAAGCATTACATAAACCCGATGGGCAAAGCATATCGCGGGTTCTTCTTCTTTTTGAAGAAGAAGAAAGTTGGTGCAAAAAAAAATGAATGGAAATAATACATCAGGATAGAATAGGCCATTTTCGTAATTGTATTATCATTAATTGCAGCTAGGCTGGACAAAGATTATAGCCTGTCTTACTAACAACACGGAATGCATTCGATTCGCATTCTGACTATTTAAAATACAATTATTCTTAACAGGTGATGAAATAATTTGTAACGAGGCACTTAGCAAAGATTTGTGCATTGAATTAAATTTAATTACATTATCGAAATGGTATATTGAAATGTTATTACTGCAAGTAATGGTCAATATACGACACGGTTGTCATGCCTAGTTTGATTTTCTTTTAAAGGTAATACAAAGTTTTGGGAAATTTTGAAAATTGGGTGACTGGTGATTCTTTACAATTTTGATATATTTGGATGCCCCTGTGGATGTATTATAAGCACTAGAAAATTTAGCTCCTAAAACACTTCTAATTTCGAGAAAAATTGAATATAAAAATTTACCGGTGCTCCCGGTAAATTTTGATAAATTTCAAATAGCGCCTACGGCTGTTCAATGGTAGCTACGACCATGAAAATCTCACAATATGTAGTTGTGATATATAATTTTCTACCAGGAATAGCTAATCGGTCGATTTCAGTCAATAAACATTGTTGTATAGCTTAATTAATATCTTGACCTTGAGAGGGAGCTATACAACATAAAGAGTTTATTATTTACAATTTCATAACTTAAGACTCGATTTCAACTGCGACAACGATCACTGAATATTGTAGGATCGCATATGCTTCCAATATGTTCAATTGAACCAAATTCATGACCACATACCAAAACTTTGTAATACCTTTAAGCCCTCCAACAATATATCGAATTTATGATTAAGTAAACTTTTATTGGGCGGACTGTCATGTAATGTGATTTATGGAGACTGTTAATAGTTTTTGTTGAGTGTTCAATGGTTTTGTAGCAATAAAAACCACCTTGGTGATTAATTAAGGATTAACGTTAGTGTGATAGATAATGACTATTTTCATTCTGTCGTATACCTAAAGGGACAAATGAAGGTTTAAGAGCAAGTGCAAAGGACTGGAGTTCCTCCTCGCCTCCTCGATCATTGTCAGCATAGAGGATGATATAGATAATAAAGAAGAATAAGACAAACACACCCAATCTTATCGTTATAAGATACATGAAAGAAGAGGGAGGGGGAGAAAGAGGAAGAGAGAGAGAAAGACAGATACAGAGAGAGAGAGAGAAAGAGAGAGATAGGGAGGGAGAGAGAAAGAGAGAGAGGAAGAGAGAGCGGGAGAGAGAGAGAGAGAGAGAGAGAGAAAATAGGGGGCGGGCGGGGAGAATGGAATGAAGGAAGCTCGAGGGTGCGAATGCGAGTTAGAGAAGATATTATCAAAACATCCGAAGGTGCATTATACAGTGTCCAAGCCAAAATAACCTTCTCCTTATCATATGACACCAAACAATACATTCTAAACCATCTAGCAGTGTGTAAACAAACTATTTGATCCTCGTCCATCTCCCAAACAAACTTTTTCACCCTTGTCCATTTCCTAAACAAACTATTTTCACCCTTGTCCATTTCCGACCAATACTAACATAGCTACAATTAACCCATGCTCGGGCTAAAAACGATCTTGAACTCATGGCGCTACCTCACTCTTCATATTGTCATCATGATCATGCTTCTTTATTAAAAGTAATCCTGCATACCGCAATATGCTGACAACCTCGATCACATCATGTCAATATTTTCTGGAAGGGGTTCTATTACTCGGCTTGATATTAGTTTGTGATGATAATCATGTCTAGACCTTACACGTGTCATTGGAACTCTACCTTGTCACAGTAGTGTTTCCCGGGATAGCAACAATTTTTTATATAGAGTGATACCAACATCAACAGCGACAACAACAAATACCACCACCACCACTACCAACGACAACAAAGACAATTATGATGATAATAATGATGATAACAATAATAATAAAATAATGATAATAATATGAAGGAATATAAACTACTACTTATAGAGAGAGAGAGAGAGAGAGAGAGAGAGAGAGAGAGGGGGGGAGAGAGAGAGGGAGAGATAGACAGAGAGAATGGAGAGATAGACAGAGAGGAAGAAGACACAAATCCGGATCCCTTATTTTAAAGCACTCTCTGTTCACTCCAGATGGGCTTTAAATCTTTACACCAAGCTGTAAATGGAATTAATGTTCATGAAATGGGGATTTCGGTTTCATCTAAACTCGGAAGTGCCGATCAAACCTTGAGCGGACTCTCTTGGAATGGTCGGAGTATGAACTCCCGGTTATCAAATGCGTCAATAAACACCAGTGGCTGGTTAAGCTAGGGGGCCCGTATTACAACTCGGTGTCAAGAATGATCTAACTCGCCTCTGGTTTGAACACTAATGTTAAAAATGAGAAAGGGGATGATAAATAGAGAGGGAGGGGAACAGATGCGATCAGGGGAAGATAGCGAACGGGTGTACACAGGCTTGTCAGAAAAGGGTTTGGTGAAATGTTTGGAAAACCGCAAAAGGCATAATCGACGCCGAGCATGCACAGCGAGTGCAGTTCTTCAGGAGGGGGGGGGGGGGGGACGATTTACTGAAAAAACTCCTATAAGTGTAAAAAGGGGTGACAGTTTAAAAAAGCAAAAGGGGAATGGGAGGATGGGGATGGGAGACAAAAGAACTAGACACCCCTTAAAGGGACTTGGTAACACTGTTTAGATGAGAGAAAATAGTGCTAAGGTAGTGACTTCAATGCTAGATGTAACATTAAAGACAATCTGAAATTTTTAGTGAAAACAGACCATTATTAATGATACAAATTGGGAAACACTGACCTGATCGACTCCTTAATTCTCCCAACTATATTATGACAATTTAATTACATTTTAGGTGAATGTAAACGCCACAAAGCACTGAATTGGCTCTATATACCATTCCAGACATTTAAGTGTTGACATTTTTAAAAAGCCTGTCCCATGTCTAATTTTCATGGAAAAACGTTTGAGAAAGTTCAAAAATGGTTGGGAGAATTTACTGTTAGAGGGTGTCGCACAGTGACGCCTTCAAAGAAAAACATAAATATCTTTGAGGTTTGAGAATTATTTCATTATTTTGTGCATGTTAGAGGGTAAGTACAGTAGAAGGAATATAATAAGAACATTTCGTACACAAATTACGCATTTTTCATCAACCTTCAACAATGTTACCGAGTCACTTTAAAGAATGAGGGAAACACCCACGTGCGGTAGAGAAAGGTTTCAGGATATTTGGAAGTCAGCATCAAATATAAACATTCTCTAGGGGGTTAGAATACAGGATGAGGATAAAGACAAAGTACCGGAGTCATTCCGGGGTGAAATTTGAAACCAATTGATGCAGGCCCCTTGAACCAGCCTATGCATTATAATATGGCCTGCTATACCCTTGACTGCCTGGAGTGGTGCAAGACCGAAATTGCGTCCCTCTTTCCAGTTTCTTTTTTCTTAGGCGAAGGTCTGTTTTGTTTTTTTGCTGTTTTGTGTTCAGAGATTTCGTCAGAAATTTATTTTAAACACCTAAAGACCTGAATAAAATTCGGATAATGACCCCCCCCCCCCCCCCACACCCTTTATTTGTCTTTTCACGAGGCAATTTTAAAAGGAATGTTATACCCTTTTGACAAACCCTTGACCCACCCCTGCTTTCACTAACGAATAGACTTGTTCTCAAGTTTGCATACGTTATAATATCATATCATATCTAACGTTAAGATTAGTTTAATCTGATTCTTGTTTTGTTCTATCTTATCATTTTCCTACGCAACAAATATTTCCTGCATTCTCTCGTATGCTCTTTTTCTTTATCCTCACGGTCTTTGAGCTCGCACGTCTTTCTCCGTCGCTTGAAGGTATTGGGTTTTCGATCCTAATTGATTGTGATCCTTGCATCTCTTGACAAAGTGTAGCACCAAAATAACCATATCATGAAACCAGACCTCATTGGACATTCTGCCCACTCAGATCAGATTCACTATTATCACAGATTCTGACTCATAAAATACCCGCCATCCCCGTATCATCATTCATCTTTTTTTTTCGGCGGGAAACTGGAGAGCGATCAAACCACAGGCCGTCATTTGCCACTTAGCCGAATTCAAGATGAAATTCGACGCGTGGCGTTATCGAACGACCGTGGTATCGACCTCGCTGTAACGTACGCGTGTTGAGATCTACTATGAACGGACGAGATCGAAGACGAATCGGTGGGTGATAGTGTTCCGACGGGGGCGATGAGCCTTGACGGTGTAGCCAGTGGGTCTTGTTTTCTTTGAAGTAAGGGGACTTGGGAAGGGTAATTTATTTGTGTTATACGTTGGACTTATTATGAAAAAAGTTCGTTTAAAGTGATTTTCCCATTAATATGACAGTTTGTTTGCTCTTTGCACTCATCCTTTACGTCATGAACGATGAAATAAAATGTCCTCAAATAAAGTGAACTCGAATTCCGATATAGAAGGGATTAAAATTAGATTATCTTATACAGGTTACGTGACATTTTAAGGAGAGACAGTGTAAGAGAGAGACAGGGGCAGACAGACAGGGGGAGTGGAGACAGAGAGAGAGAAGGGGGGGGGGGGGGGACTATATTCTGGTGTACTATACTGCAATTCGACAAGAGAAATAATAGACACGATGTATTCAAACTTGAGCTTTTTCGGATACCCATATAGAATACCAGTGAATATTTCCACATACAAAAAATCATAATTATGAACTCATCATCCACCCTAGGAATCGGGACACGAATCAATGCCTCGCGAATAATTATGCCAATAACAAAATGATAGCGTTCGGTGTACAGACATCCTTTGACATCGGAGGCAAAGGATGGTTGTGATCATGGACCTACTACAGTCCATGCTGTGATGTAGGCAGTAGACAACTGTATGAGTGTTGATATCCACCAACGTTACCTCTCTTTTCTGGCCTCCACGTCGCCTTAAGTGATACAGATGTATGAGGGGTATTGATAGGTGTGAGGAAGAGCATTATTGCCCCGGAACGATAATCGGATAGATCTTAATACTTCTTAGTGACCGATTTTGTTATTGTGGAACAGGTGATCGATAGTTTCAGGTCATTCCGCTTATGGATCGGCATATCATTAGGGGGGGATCCTAAGCCGAACTTAGCTTTATTAGTTGGACTTAAAAATTATGGAGAGCCATTTGTAGCTTTAAAATAGAATATATTCAAAAGCAACAATTCAAGTAATTTGGACTTTTCATAAAAATTAATTGCACATCAAGAACATGAAATCTCCTTGATAATAGAAAATATGAATGATTAGATTTAAATTTTAGAAAATATTTACAAAGATACTAACGGCTTGAGATAACTTAAACTCAAAATCTTTGTGAAACACCCACTATATAGGTTAGGTTTTTCGACTCGCAGGTTGCGACCATCCATTTGCAACGCGTGACGAATTCGGGTAACTTTTGGAGATAGTGAGCTATGGCTCTCTATGATTCTGCACTGTTATAATTATGTTTGATTATTGTTTTACTTGACTGCTAAGAAGGCATGTAAGTAAGTAAACAACCAGCTAGTGGACCGACAGATTTAAGACCTCTACGAGGGACTTGGTAATAAGGATCAATGCCTTACCAAAAGGCACGAGTGCATTGACTTGGTTTCAAACCCGGAACATCTCTATTGCAATACCATTGCTCTACCACTGAGCCATCGCGCCTCCTCCTGTAAAAACATGTTGGGTAAAAATGCTCAATATGAAGGCAATTGTGTGTCCTTAAAACCTGTAGGGCAAACATAAGTCCAACTTAAGTGTTTTTTTCTTAATGTGAATGAAAATATGACTTTGATTTGGGAAAAGATCGTCCAAATTGAACATGACTGTACACCAAAGTTAGTTGGACCTAATATCTTTAAATTGTGGTATTGTTTACTACAATTTAAAAATGAATACAAATGTTTTACAGTGTAATTTGGTTCTCTGTGAATATTTTGTTGTTCTTGTTTTTGTCCCCAACTACTTTATCATACCTCCCTCCTTCACTCCTTTGTCTGTAAGCGCATCTGAATACCAAATAGGTTTAATTCTTAACTTTGGTTAAACTCAACCGATTTAATAGTATGATCAGTCACGCACAAAAGTGATTTTCCACTTTTGCCCACATTCGTGTTTTTAAAGGATTTTCCGAGCACTTACGAAAGTGGTCGCGTAATCACCATCGCTCCTTGTTGACAGAGGAAAAAATACATTCCATGAAACAAAGTCTAAGTTTTCAGGGCGATGTTATCCCCATAGATTATCTCTGCTTAACAGATCAGACGTCGAATAATAAAGTAACTTAGCACGGTAACTTGAATTATAAGAACGGTAATTCATTTTTCACCGCACTGTATAGAAATTCTGAAAATGAGTATTCATGAATATTTATGAGAATCGTAACACTAAGGATATCTCTCTTCTATTCTGCAACTGTAATTACTTCTTTAAAGCAGTGTTGCACAATTATTGTGCAGGCCCCAATCTTCAATGCCTGTGAAATACAATTCTTGAGCTAATTCTCTGTTGGCGCTGCTGAGGGATTTCCTATTTCTATTTCAGGCAAAGCGTGATTGAATAATTTAGGAATCAAATACTGACTTCCTCCTTTGTTGTTCCATATGACGTGCTATGCTGGGAATCACAACTTTGCATCCGCCCCCTTCTAAATCCACAATGACGTCATACCAGCCACGGGAGGAAACTTGTGGATTGAGCATGGCGTTAATTACGTCGTATTAATTTTAGTCCCATGTCTCGTTGTCTTTAATAATCCCATCAATATATGCCAATGAATGAAACTTGTTATCACTTCTGAATAGATTAAACTAAACTCCCTTCTCAATTCGTTGTCTTTGTAATTGACGAATGTGCGCATAGTTTAAATCATTTCATCAGTTTTAGTATGTGAATTTTGTGAGTTTAAATGAAACTGAGAAATGATCTGAAATTAAAAGCTTTCATATAAATAATAATCGGCGCTTACTTGCGTTGATGTCACGATCGGATGTGCTTTGAAAGTAAAGAATTATAAATCATGTCCCAGCAGTGATGTAGTGTGGGTCCAGACATCGAGGAGAAGGAGGAGGAGGAGGGGAGGAGGATGAGGAGGAGGAGAAGGAGGGGAGGAGGAGGAGGAGGAGGAGGAGGAGGAGGAGGAGGAGGAGGAGGAGGAGGAGGAGGAGGAGGAGGAGGAAGACGAGGAGGAGGAGGAGGAGGAGGAGGGGGGGGGGGGCACTTAAGATGAGGGCGCTCGTCTTACTTTATAGTGAACAAAAATGCGAGGTCACAGATGAAAGAAAGTGTGCCGGTAAGTGTGGTAAGTGTCCTATAATCGTATTTTATTCGTCATCTCCCTCCCTTCAATTCTCTTTCTTTGGTTTCCTTTCCCCCTCTCTTTTTAAATGTTTGTATTTCACGCCCAGATGCTTCCTCAATCTGTTCCATGCTAGTTTCATTATTTTGGTGGGGAAATTAAACCTTACAAAGCCCCCTGTTTATTTAAACCCTGCTAACTAGTTTTAAATCCCCTTTCGTGTGATGTAAACTGGATTATATCATTTAAATCTATCGTAGATATTTGTGACGTCTTACCTTTTACATGTTAATATCGATTAAAGCAAACAACTCAAAGGCCCATCTCAAGAATGTTATACTTTAATCATTTCGATGATTCCAAACGCACGACCTGTCACTGCATACTTCACCTGGTGGAATGAAGCAGCGAAGACAAGTGCAGGCTTTCCGGCCAGCCACGCTTGCGCCAAATCCAGGCGGATTTTGAACTCGGTTAATATAAGTAGGTCCATGGTTAAATGAATCTTAAAAATGTGATGCGCTGTGTCGTTACAACTGGGTTAACAGATGAGACGAGGAAGCAATTGTTTACGGGGGCGTGAGATAAACAGAGGTAATGTTATTGAACATGGCAGCAGATTGTGGGGACAAGCTAAACATCTTAATATCATAAGCTCAAATCTCATCGGCACCTACAGGATTAAGGAATCGGAGCGTGATGTGTCCATTTGAAAATGAAAATGTTTCAATCCGTTCTTGGCACTACCTTGAGTGGCCACAGAATGTGCCTTGTCAGAGTGAGAGAGAGAGAGAGAGAGAGAGAGAGAGAGAGAGAGAGAAAGGGAGGGGAGGGTTTGCTACACATTATTAATTTGCAGCAAGGTGTCCACATTAATTCCCGTTTATGCACTTTATTTCATCGTAATTAGTGCCTGGTGACTTTAATAGAATTAGTTAAATCCACTAATAAAGTAATTTATTTTTGCTCTGCCCTTTGTCACCTTCATCATGTTCATGTCCGTACATTATTTTGCCTACATTTTTTATGGATGTTCCTTCAAAATGTCCTTAAGATTGAAGAACTAAAATTGTAAGAAAACGCAACTAAATTAAATCGTATTGTGATGTTTTAATGTAGCCTTGATGACTGTGTAATCACAGAATCGGTTGTCCAGTAGATGAGCATGATTTATTTCTTATCCGTGTTCGATAACCATACGGACAATATTACCTGACAGACATTGATATCATCATAACTTAAGTCTATCAAAGCGAGCCTTGTATCCAAGTAGCTATCCGGCTGTCATCAATGAAACGACATACTGCACTATGAGTTTAAAGAAGGGGTTGCATAAATGGAAAAGTAAAATAAACGCTTTCTCATTATTTCTCTTCCCATCACTATCATAGTGTCAATATCGTGAATGTCGTATTAAAAGGTTCGCACGAAAAACGTTCTTACATTGCAAATATGACCGTGAATCATATTACATCGTGGTCCAAATTTCGATGCCATAAGTTTGTGTAGCCCCATGTTCCTATATCTCTGGTGTTTACTTCTTTCAAACCTCGCACGATATAGTGAATTTGACAAGCGTATTGTTTTTTTTACGAAACCCATTTATTCATATCTACTTTAGATAATCAATCAACCATTACTTTTTAGACAGGTTTTTCTTTAATTTGCATGACTAATACTCAACACTCAATACCACCTTTAAGTTGGGTAAATCTGTTTCCGATTGACAGGATTTAAAACATTAAATATTGCCAATGTGTTAACGCTTATCAAGACTGTTCGCATTGGCATTGTGGGCGGCCGGGAGGAGTGGGAGGGGGAATGTTACAGAATACAGGAACAGCTTGCACTAGTTCTATATTTAGGTTAACATGCTTATCCCAGACCAGTCTTAAAGGGATAGTTGAGTTCTGTTGCAGAGGGCACTACACAAAATAATTTTTTGTGAGATAATGAAAAACTGAGTGTCAAATTTGAAAGAACATACAATTTAAATGACAAAATCATCTTTGTTTGATCAAAATCGGTTCAGAGACGGCTGAAATATCCATAAATATAACGATTTCTAATACTTGTACACCACAAATATTAGATAATTTGAAAAAGCCGTTGAAAAAACGAAATAGCACCTTTTACGTCATATTTCAGCCAATGCCGATGATGGCTTTTTCGGTTGGCATTCTCGTGTTCGTCATATTACGCACAACCAGCCGGCCCATGTATTGTTATTTTTAATTAAATAATTAATTAATGGTCACCTTCTTTTATTTGAAAGTGGAGCTGAATTGATATGGTCGTATTGGCTAAATTTCACACATTTTGGGGTCTAAAATTACCTTCATAGCAATTTTAGGTTCTAAAAGGGCACTAGAAATGTCATAGATAAGAATAAGCGCAATAACCATGCAATTTAAAGGCATTTGCGGTCTGAAAACAGAACTCAACTATCCCTTTAACCATCGGAAGACGTTGCAGTTGGCCAGGTGTTTTGGGGGTTTGCTGATGGGCGTCATTTTTATCAGAAGTTATGCCCTAGACATTACGTGGCATTTCACACCGAGATGATTATGGTTCTGATTACATGTATGTCATTTTATTTAGGGGTTTCCCTACTTTCATACCTAGCATTCAAAGCCATAGCATAATGAGTTCTGATTCTTTTGACAGAGTTATTTTTGTTAACGTTAATCATATATCCGATCATTGACGTATTTAAGTTTATAGTAATACATGATGATTTATTTTCTCAATTTGATTGCAGTTTAATAAGCATACAAAATTAAGCTATGATCATGGAACATTTAGTTTTAGATATTATGGAGTGAGAAAATAGTTATAATTACTTTAGACTATATAACAAAAGCATCAAGCAGACATTATATGTATTTAAAAAATTCATGAACCCTTCCCTAATAAAACGAAAATATTATTGTGTTTACACGCACACACACAAACACACGCATGCAACACTCGCCCACACATACATAAATAAGATTCTACATTTTACACTTCATGAATTTCAGGTTTTAACACACTCTCTCTCTCCATCTCCCTCTCTCTCTCTCTCTCTCTCTCTCTTTCCTTACATCATCTAATTCGGGGGGGGGGGAATAAACTTAACGAACACAAATAAACGAAGTAAAAAGTTTTTGGGCGTTTCCAGGGGCACTGGGAATATAAGAGGGCATCTTTGCCCCCATTTCATCTGTGGTCGTTGATGTTTTCACTGCAGCGGTATGAACTTGGGGGATGCCTTTGATGATCACACGTGGTAATATTCGATTAGGGGATCGGGTGACATTTCAGATGTTAAGTTGAATTCAGGATTTTGACGGTTAGTTGCAAAGTGTTCCGATGGGGTATGTCTATCATTCAATGTTCTCCCTGGGGGGGGGGGGGGGGGGTCTGATCAGTAGAGATCATGTCGAGATGCTCTCAACGCAAATTTGCAGCATCTTGGTCTTGAGCAAATTCGAAGTTCATCATCATCATCATCATCATCGATATACGGGAGTTAGGTAGTCCTGTAGGTCTCCCGGTCGTCTTCCAAAATATATGGTCAATCGTCAGTTTGCGACTTAAGACATAGTGCAGAATGCGTGGATGTCAGGCTATATGAAATTGTTTAACAAGTCAGTGTTTATCTAGACCAGTTTTAAAGATACCCATGTTACGTGCAGTGACTAGAGATTCTGGCAGTTTATTCCAAAGCTCAATGACACGTTTACTGAAGAAACAGCCAACATGTTGTGAGCGAAAAAGTTCTTCATTCATTCAGAAAGGTCCAAATAAGAATAAACTTGAATATACTAAGGTTAAAATACAAAATATGTGGGAGGTCTCTTGTTAAAAATCATGGAAGAAGGTGATTTTCTCAAGTTTGATAAAGAACTCTTCCCATTTACTAATGGGTTGCGTGCGCCCGATGGCTACCCGCCCACAGAGCGCTGTACTTTAGTCTATATTGTGCTTGTTTTAATATTTGTTCTTTCACTGTAGTTATATTATCTGAATTCGTATGTCTTCAGGAGGCTACTGGACTATTTTGGAAAAAATTCTTGTTGTATCTTTCATATATTTTGCATTTGTAGGATTGAGACTTTACCCTGCTTTACTTGTGTAGTAAGTAGCCGTGTTCACTTCCTTGTTCTATTATTCCGCCACATGTTAGTGCACAGCTTGTACGGTCGTTCGAATTTTCACAAAAACGAAGCAGTAGCCACCTATATTAATCTTTGAGTGACCGATATTATCATACTCATTTATCCTAATTGATTGTAGTGTTATAAAAAACCGTTGGTGATCGGCTTGTAAAAGTCATGTGATTCCTGACTGACCTAAAGGTTTATAATTATGATTGTAGTATGAGCTTACTCCAGGATTTAGTTTAGAATCTGAGACAAAGTTACCCAATCCCTTTGATGTTTGGGATGGTCGTTCCTCTGAAAAATGGCGCGTGGAAAACCGCATTGTATTGGGTCGGCTGGTGTCTCTCATGATCAGTAGAACAAGTCCAAGGCGGAGGACACATCGTGGTTGAAGGGGAGGGCGTGATCGTTTTAGGGAACACCTTAAATTTGGTGCCTTTAACTCTCGCTCACTCGGCAATAAATCAACCATATTTCAAGTTTTTTTGTATTGTTCACAAGATAAATTTTGTTGGTGTTTGTGAGACATGGCTGTCATCCAGTGATGATGCAGTTGTGGCTGATCTTTGCCCTAGTTTCTATGTTTTCAAACATTGTCCAAGAGCTTCCTACCCTAGATCCGCCACTGGCCTGGTGGTCAGAGCTTCTCTTGATTACTGGAAGAATTATCTGACTTTCTAGAGGACAGAATGTACAGAACTCCTCCTTTTGTCATTACCGACAATTTGAAAATTCACCTGTACAATTGCTCTTCACCTAACAAACAAAAGTTTAGTGATCTCGTCAATAGGTACGCCAATTTGCCAGCTAGTCAAATCTCCTGCTCACGACAAGCGTCACATCATCGATACAGTCATGGTGCGGAACCCTGATGTTCGAGCTCTGTGTTCGAAACCCCAGGCCATACATGGCATCTCAGACCACTTTTCCATCACCTGTATTCTAAGCTTTGACAAGATTCGTCGGACCAAGTCTACATAATTATGTCTGTAGTCACATCAAAGACATTGACAGGGAGACTTTTGCTCAAAACGTCGCTGATTTGTCCACCACGCGTACCCATATGATATCATCCCTGTTTTGCAGTTGCAGCCTCCCCGTTAAAGATCGCGTTATTTCAAGATTGTGTAGCTCACCTTTCGCTGCATTCACGGTTCTGCTCCCCAATACAATATTTCATTAATCCAAAATTACACCCCGCAAGTTCTTTACGCTCATCCACTTCCGGTTCCTTTGTGATTCCTTATCCCACTTTCATGAATTAACAAAAGTTTGCAGTTGAGATCAGATATTCGTTGGTTGAATAAATAACTAAACTTAGTTGCAGAAAGAAAATGAAATACATATTTGAGGCATAAAATACACAAACACACATTTTTCGCGGTGAGAAGAAATTATTAACATCGTTTGCATATGTTCCATGTTTATGATCCCTTTGCAGTAAAGATCCCAGTTGCTACTTGAAACAACTTTATCAGTTCAAGTTTAGAATATAGTACCATAGATACAGTGTGAATGTTTATTACTATAGGCGAGCTAGAGTATCCCTTTAATCTAGGTGAGCTAGAGTACCCTTTTAATCTCTAAATGTGAGCCTCCTGGCGCCTCACACATTTACATGCTACTTGGGACTGCATGCGACGGACAAAAAATTCGCCGGCGGACGCATAGTACCTAGCGGACACTTCATATTGGCACATCTGATTCAGCGACTAGAGGGCAAGCTAATACGAATCATTGACATTCATGGCGTGTTAGTTGCTGAATATTTCTTCAAATATTCTTGAAACCCTCAAAAAACATGACAAAGAGAATAATAATAATACTAATATTTAGTTTTTATATAGCGCTTAATACAAATGTCTCTAAGCGCTTTACAAATATACTATTACCCCGGTCATTGGATTCAGTGCTTAGCCGCACACACTGTGTGCACAATCTCCACTCCCTGGGGAGCATTCCAGCCAGGCGTTACTTGACGCTCAAAAACTGTTTGACCAACAATGACGGTCGCATCCTACCGGGTACCCATTTAACACCTGGGTGGAGAGTAGCAAGTGCAGGTTAATATCTTACCAAAGGATATTAGTGGCGTGTCGGGATTCGAACCCTCGACCTTCGCATCTCCAGTCAAGCGCCTTAAACCACTCGACCATGACACTCTATATCAGTAAATGGTATGGTTAAATTCATAAGTATTGTAAGGTTTTATTTCATTTTCTTAATCACAACATTAATAAACACAATACAAACAAAATAGAAAAGTAGCCCCTACATTTAAAAATCAAGATATAGTGAATGTCTGGATAGTACACACAGCTTTGTTAATATCACAAAACTGTTCTTCCTTGAGTCCTAGAAATTAAATGAAAAGTGAACTTATAATAAACAAAACAAAAATCCGACAATTTTACTTTTTATTTATCAAGCAGATGATCCTTGCACGAATCTGGTTTATGGAGATCCCCTAAACAAAATAAAACACACAGACACACACACGTTGGAATGTTTAAAGCAAAACTTATGCATTATAATATGTATATTAAAACAAAATACTCCTTTCTTTTCTTATATTTTCAAGTTTTTTAAATACTTTCAAAAAAACAATATACTTAGCCAAACACACAAGTAACAATAAAATATTTGATTATGAATAATATTTGTAATGCATCTAGCTCTCCATTTGGTTCCATTTGTATCCTTGCCATCCATCTATTATTCGCAGTGGTTGACAGATATATAGGACATGCAGATGAAGAGGGTGACTGGATAAAATCACACTACTTCACAAAGGCCCCTCGGACATAGAAAACTAAACACGAGACAAACACAGATCCATCTCTCATAAAATATAGTTAGATCCATCAATCGCGTAGACAGTTCCCTAAATCCAATATTTACTGAAAAATGAATTATTCAATCTGTCTTCATGTAAAGCGATTTCATCCATGTGACCCTTTGGCCTAGTTCTCAATCTTGCTACGTAGATGACGTATAAGAGAAAGAGAAAGAGAGAGAGAGAGAGATAGAGAGACAAAGAGAGAGAGGGGGAGAGAAAGAGAGATAGAGAGAGAGAAAGAGAGAGAGAGGGGGAGAGAAAGAGAGAGATAGAGAGAGAAAGAGATAGAGAGGGGGAGTCACTCAAGCATGTAGAGTGGCGGATGTGCCAACGCATCCCCTATCACGTTGATAAAAAACTTGATAATTACCACATTACCATGATTACTCCGACCATACCGATATTTGGCCTCTGTTTCATTATTGTTATCAATAACAAATGCAAAACTCTACGACAAAATCAACTCTCAGCCAATCAGATGCCACGATGTCAGAAGTTTGTGACACTTAGTGTAGTAAGAGGTTCTATGAAACAGGGACCAGATCATGAAAAGACCGAACAATCTGAGATTAACCAGAATGACCATTTTGGTGGAGTCTGTTGACAGACGAGTTTGACTTTTGGCTATATCAAGGAGCTATTGTATTCATGTTGAGAAATCGATTTATATCGTCATCACTTCTGAGTGATTGATCTCTATGACTAAAAAAGGGTGTTAACCTTTCATTCTTTGTCGGATTTCTCCCCGAAATCAATGGACCATTTTCGTAATTTATCTTCTTTTATATATTATTAAAATGGCTTAGAATAACAGTGAAAGCTCTCTCGAAATATTCAGATTGTGAAACCGTTGACCTAATTTAAAAATAGCATATCTTCCCCACCATTTTCCACACCTATATCATAACGACTGATCGACAGAGCTGTTTCACTTGAAAATGGAAATCCCGCATTCTTGTCAGATTTGTCCCGAAATCAGTTTTCTCATTTCTTCTTTAATTCCAGTCTGAAATGATAATAATCAGTTCCATAAATGGACTGATCTTAAGATCATCAATGTTAGTTACCTTTACCATTTATTTATTATGAAATTTGTCCTGTATAATTCAATTTTGATACCTTTCCCCCACTTTTAAATGTTTAATTGAACAAGATGAAATCATCCTTCTTCAAATAAATCTTCGGTTCGTTGAACCCTCTGGACTTAAAAGCACAGTTCAAAGTATTTCCTCTGCCCATTCTCACCTCCATGCCTGTATTTAAATCAGCTCCCAAATGATACATCATCGGCATCATTCTTTAATAACTAATGTCTATTTAAGGAGCTCAATTTCATGCTCTTTGTCATCATGATCTATTCGCCTTCAAAGCACATTACCTGCCTAGTTCTAACTGATCTACCAGTATAGGCAGGTACCCCCCTCCCCCTCTGACCCACCCCTTTGGTAAAATATATTCTAGCATGAAGTACACATTAAATTAATATATTTATAAAAAAAAAAGAAGATATTCAGTAGTTGTATAGTTCAGTGACC
>JAVYIG010011030.1:0-63992 GCA_035222895.1 Strongylocentrotus droebachiensis
GGTAGGAGGAAAGAATAAAACTAATTGCGAAAGGTAATGGTGTTTAGAAATGAGAGATCAGACTTTAGCGAGAGAGAGAGAGAGAGGAGACCGAGAGAGGTAACCAAAAGAGGGGAGGGTGGGGGTAGAAAAAAAAAGGGGGGTCTAAATGAGAAAAAATATATAGAATTGCAATAGGGAAATGGTGGGTAGGTGTAATTGGAAAGATGAGAGAAACAGACAAGTCCCTGGGAGCTATTATTTACAGATGAAGTAATAATGGGGTATAAAATCATGCCCTGTCAATCATGGTGGATCCAGCCGGTTCACTGTCCAGGGATGGGATTGGCGGGACACAAGTCCCTTGAAAAAAATATTTAAAAATCGCTACAGGCAGGCCAGAGAGAAAGAGAGAGAGAGAGAGAGAGAGAGAGAGAGAGAGAGAGAGAGAGAGAGAGGGGGGAGAGAAAGAGAGAGAGAGAGGGAGGGGGGAGAGGGGGGGGGGGGGGGGGGGGGGGCGGGGCGGGACAGAGAGAGAGAGAGGGAGCTTATAATATGACATTATCACAATCCTCAAAATCATGATGGAAACTGCATTTTACAGAAAAATGCAACTTAATTAGGAAGAGAACAAGAAGAAGAAGAAGAAGAAGAAGAAGAAGAAGAAAAAGAAGAAGAAGAAGACGAAGAAGAAGGAGAAGAAGTAGAAGAAGAAGGAGAAAAAGAAAAAGAGAAAGAAGAAGAGGTAGAAGAAGAAGAAGAAGAAGATCGAGGTGAATAACACATAAAGCCACAAGAGGGCGCTTTAGCCGACGAGCGCGAAAAAAGGCAAATCCGTGCACAACATGGCGAATGTAGAACAGGTAGGCTTCATGAATTACTAATGTTCAACGTTTGTTTCAATACTCTGGAACCAGTAGAATAAGTTTAAACGTAATATTGAGATTATACGATATTGACACTTTTTAAAGAAGTCATTATGTTCGTATTAGATTGCTCAGAAATTGATCAAAACCTCATCTGAATTACGGAGATTCCCCGAGAGATTGCGATTGCGATGTGTCATGTGTGTTGTGGTCAATGCAGTTGGTGTGCTCCATTCATCGGAGAACGGGAGCGGGCATGCAGGGATGCACAGCCTGTTTTTGACAATGTCTGATGACAATGACAGAGGAATTACACTAGCAATTTCTGTCTGATTGATTGTATTTGTAGACTCTAACTCTAAGACTATAGATTATGAGTCTGATTCAAAACTTGAGTTGGATGACATGAACCTTAATATTATTAGGTCCAGAGTAATAAGTGGGACTCCCAATTAGACCTAGTAATAGATCTAGACCCTAATTGAATATCAGAAAGTGAAATTCTGCTTGTTTTGTTTGACTAAAACTTTTGACTTGGACCTTAACATTAACAGTTGTTAATCTTCAAAGGGCTGGGTATGCAGGCACACTTAAAGAACCCGAAACAACCCTAACGAGAGGTTGAGCGTATTCATATGCATAGGAATTTAGGATGTGAATCTCGTCCAGTTAAAGTTCTGAGGAATGGAACGGAGTGTTTTCCCTTGAACCCAAGCCTTCGTCGAGAACATAGGGAGAAGGAGCGCGCTTACACACAACACAGCAACAATTATTTTTGCATTTTCTGCTCCGTGAGGGACGGGAACCCATGCGCATGACGATAATGCGATCCGATTGCGCCACACCGCTTCTTTTCATTCAATCAAAGACATCATCGGGCTATGGTTTTGTAATGATGGTGTTTGTCTTTGTCATTGTGTTTGGTGTTCTTGTGAAATTCATTTATCCTGCACAGTGGAAATTTCATTTTTTGATTTGCTTGCAATGTTGAATTCTTTCCTCATCAGATATGTCACTAACTGACTAAGTCTAAGACAAAGTTAATCAGTGTTTATTTTGGACAAGGTGGCCACCTGTTTATAATGAGTCAATGTTCATTTCTAGACTTAACATCCTGAATGTTTGAGGAACCTTTTATTTAGATTAAAGAAATAAAAGAAATATATACATGTTCTTCTAGATCCAAGAATTTACAATGTATTGTTTCAGATGATATTTTGAATTGTCAAATTCTATTTGAAGAAGGAAAGGGGAAAAAAATTCCCAAAACCCACAAAATGTTGGATAATTGAGGAATATTGACCAACAGGGAGAAAACAATTACAGTAAATCATTTTCCCCAGTTATTGAAACAAACTATAGACAGAGGATACAAAGTAAGATTACACAAGTTCTAATTGTGCCTCTTGGAGATACATACTTGTTGCTGTGGATTAGTTTTCTGAGTCCAGTCCACCATCTGGTGTATTTTTATACTTGATACTTGATGGAGTAATCCCTTTAGCTGCTCTCGGGTAGTTATACTGGGATGGTAGGTGAGGCGAGTTGCTATGAAGTGCAGAAATGGTGTGTGGACGTGGACAAAGCATTTATCAATGTACAGTGAAATATGCTAAGTCAAGTCGAGTGCAAGTGAGAACCACACCAGTATTACTTAAATGATGTGAGAGCCTACTGGTATTGCATGCTTTTGTATGAAGTTACCTGGGTATACATGTAGGTGTTTCTTAAAGCCCCACTGCACTACAGGTACTTATAGTTATCGGTACTTGCACCCTCTATACAACCAACAATGCCTAAGCAGTACCCGTTGATCCCCCATGATGCCCTTTTTCTTATGTTAATTGATAGCTGATTTGATGAGATAACCACCTGTCAGTGACCTTGCAGGGAGGTCTAATCCCCCCTGGCCAAACAAGTGCAGACAGGCTTTAAAGAACATGGTTATCAAGTCCTTTCTTTCTCCCCACACCAGGAGCTTGTGCAGCTAGAGCTGCTGTGCAAGCAGCTCTATGAGAGCCCGGACACTGAGCAACGCACCCAGGCCGAGAAGGCTCTCGTCAACTTCACCAACTCTCCAGATCTCAACAAATGCCAGCTTTTGCTTGAAAGAGGAAATGTAAGTATAGCCAGGCATTGTTGTGTGTCTTGATGAGTTGTGTATCCGGCATTTGATTTAAAACAGCAATTGAAGAAGTTTGTAAGCAATATTTCACCATTCTTCTAAGAGTTCTTCCCGTTCCCAATTGGACAAATCTTCACGATAACAAAAATAACAAAAATAACGCTAGGTGATCGAGCATTTGCTTGTGCAGCCCCAAAAATCTGGAAAAAATTACCATTGGAGGTCAGAAAATCACCATCTGTGAATATCTTTAATATCAAAACTGAAAGCACATCTTTTCAATTAACTGTAAATCTAAGCATATCAGGAGCTCTTGTAGCGCAGTGGAATGTATACTTAATGTTGGATAGTTTTTGCGCTCTATAAATGTATTATTATTATTATCATTATTATCAATACATGTAGTTTCCCCATCCTATCTCTCTCTCTCTCTCTCTCTCCCCCCCCCCCCCTCTCTCTCTCCCTCCCCCCCCCCCCCCCTCTCTCTCTCCCTCCCCCCCCCCCCCCCCTCTCTCTCTCTCTCTCTCCCCCCCCTCTCTCTCTCTCCCCCTCCTCCCTTTTCTCTCTTTCTCTCTCTTTCTCTTCTCCCATGTGTAGTCTGCCTATGCCCAGTTACTTGCATCATCATCACTCATCAAGTTGGTCTCCAAGACCACCACAGTCATTCCCCTTGAACAGAGGATAGATATCAGTAAGTACATGGACACCTTTATTACTTTCTTCATAACAGTATGTGGGAATGGGATTAGTTCTTTAGATGATGATGATACAGGTATATACATTGAACATACATTTATCAGCTCAGAAAGTCACTTTTGCCATTTGCCTAGGCCCTGCTTGTAATTTGCATGGCCATTAAAGGGCAAATCCGTGGGCATGGTAATCGGAATTCCCCACCTGACTGTATTGTGGCCTGTGGGGCCAGCAAGCCATGCTAGAGTAACCTCACTATTTGATTATTATTACATGTATAGACTACCTGTATTTATCATGCTGATGTCATTTGTGAGACACACTAAATAAGTTTCTCTGGGTTCAAACATGAACGGCAAGACAGATTCAGTATCAAATTATGGAGGGTCTTTAATTTGACTCACAAGCATGTTACAATTTTTACCTTTTCTAGCTGGTCGTCGACAGATTATTCTGTATTTTTTCTTCTTAAAGAAAAAAAAAAGGGGGGGGGGAGGGGGCAAGTCCGACACATTCATAAGTTGAATTGAATAAAGGGAGAAAATTAATCAAACAAAGGGGTAAATGTTTTATAAAAATTTGGACTTACAAATAAGCTGGACTTGGCCTAGTCTTTTCAGAACAAATTCCGTCAGTTGTCAGTGTAGCCAAAAAAATGTATAGTCGATCTAAAACAATACTTTACTAGGCATTTTATAGGTTAACGGTTAAAGATTATGAGGAGAAAAAAAGATTGCATAAAACGCTGCACATGGAACCGAAGTCCAACTTGGTTTCTTTTGGAGCCCTAGTCTATGCAAGCACATAAGTGTGCATTGCCTGGTCTACTCAACAGGTCATTTCTTATGTTTACTGAGGGTGTATTTAAACTGCCATATTTCATTGTGGAAGTAATATTTGAAGCATATATATTACAGTATGTAAAGTGACATGGAACCCTTTACATCAAGAGCAAATCATGTTTTGGTAATCGGTACACTTTAAATAGATGATTAGTGGATGTTTCCTGACATTGTTGTGCCCGTCAATTGTACATGTATTGCCAAGTTCTTAAATACATGTATGTCAATGTTAATTGTTTATTGGTGATGTGACGTTTATCGATTCACGAACACTTGCCTATCTGACCATTCGATTTGCCCGATATATTTTGTGAAGTGGTTGTTTGACTGTGAATTCCTAAATTTACTTCTTCATTATTGTGTAGAAAATATATATTCAACCTCTTATAAAACTATCAAATGCCTTATTCTTTCTTCCTTTTACAGAAAATTATGTGTTGAACTATCTTGCCAATAGGACTAAACTGCCCAACTTCGTATCGCAGGCACTCATTCAGGTAAATATAGTTTTGATGTTGTGAAGAGGATGATCTAAAACTTGTGTTTGTGTTTTTATTTGACTGATAATTAAATTAATTACGTTTAGTTTTTTAATCACTTGAACCCAAACTGGGTCAATAAACAACTCCCCAATCATGTTGTCGGATATCTCTTCGAAAGAAAGGGAGATCTAGTTAAAACGCATGATTATCCGAATTAGGACTTCATGATCACTACATAAGGGATCCCTGGGCCAGAATGGAGATTGCTAGTCAATAAAGAGTATGTACAACCTGTCACTTTTATGTTCACTTTCTCTCACCCCGGTAGTTACTGGTGCGCATCACCAAGCTAGGCTGGTTCGATAGCAGGAAAGATGACTATGTCTTCAGGAATGTCATGTCGGATGTCTCAAAGTTTCTCCAGGTAAGAAAAAAAGACCAACTGATCATGTGTTGTAAAATCAGAAACATTAAATAAATATGAAATTTCACAAAGTGCACATATTTCAAATATTGAGTCTCAGTTTTGCAGTATTATAAACCTTGATGAATGTGGACCACTTGCGATATTCACAATAAAATAATGCACACAAGTGTTTCTGGTTTTGTAGTTGTTGGCAGCATTCATTTATTAAAAGTCTCAAAATTTTAACAAGGATTTAAGTATTTTAATTGTTTAGTTTTTTGTCTTTTTTAATGAGATGACCTAATATACATAGTAAGGAGCCATGTTAAAAAAAATGCTATCTATGATTTTACAGTAATAATCCAATTTCCAAATTCTACTTCTACCATTTATTAGATATGCATAATTTGCTGCTGTATGGCTTTCATACCAGAAGGTGAAATTGATTGTCTTTCTTTTATTTCAGGGTTCCATGGAACACTTTGTCATTGGAGTACAACTCATGTCACAACTTGTCAGTGAAATCAATCAGGTAAGTACATTATAAGCCCCTCGAAAGAAGTTCTGTGATTCAAGTTTTAGCGTTGATATCTGTCTTGTTAGTATATCATGAAACTTGAAGTTGGTATTATTGATAAGCCTGTTTATTCCCCTTTACAATGATGCCCCATTTGTATTTATTATGTAATCGTGGAATGTGCAGTACTGTACATCTGAATATGGGGACAGTCAGAGCTGAGGTATATACGTGTAGCCTGGTTTAAATCCTGCTGGTTCCAAGATTTGTTCTGACTTGTTTTCAATTACAAGATCTAGCACACAATCTTTATCTACCTGGTGTAAGCCAACAGTTGAAACTTCTCCCAGGAATAATAATAATAATAATAATAATAGATCACATTTATAACGCGCCTAATACATTTTTTCTAGGCGCAGTGGTGCTGTTGTCCCAGCAGCACTGCTTTTTAGTGGATCCCCCCATTTCATCAGAAATTAAGAATTTCTTGTATGTAATAACTTTATTATGTGTAAAGTTTATTTGTATAATTATCAAGAAAAAAAATTGATATGTACATACATTTTGTTCATACTTTCTATAATAATATCTGTAATACCTTTGTTTATCTTTCTATTGGAAATGAAATAAATACAAATTGAATTGAATTGAACATTCTATGCTAAGTATCATTTATTTCCATCCCTTCAGCCTGACAACATCCGTCCCCTGACCAAGCATAGAAAGATAGCCTCCTCCTTCAGAGATACCATGCTCTTTGAGATCTTCAACATGGCATGCAATCTACTCAAGCAAGCTTCCAAAGGCGGTATCAACATGCAGGACGACAGCAAGGTATGTAGGATAGTTCTAGAATACTGTATGTTACTGATCTTTGAGAACTCCTAGAGAATCTTGCTTTGGCAGGTAAAATTGTGGGACGGAGGAGTAAGGAGAAGAAGGAGGATACTTTGGATGGACAGTCTGCAGAAATTGTTGGAAGAGAGAGGAGTGAAAGAACTGGGAGTGGTGCTAATAGAAAAGGCTAGGAACCGAGGGTTGTGGAACAGCATGATCGCCAAAGTCAATCGATATGGCACTTGGAGTGAGAGAGTATGTTACTGACAGATAATCTCATGGTCGTTTTGGCAATATTTGTTTTGGGCTTTGTTTTGGCGATATAACAACATGAGGTTGTCATACGGTGGATTGAGTACAATAAGAGCGCACAGGTTCATCAGGAGCAGATACATTGTATAATGAACAGAAAGTAGAAGAATGGCATCTTTTGTTGAATCTTGTAGATCCTTGTCCTTCGATGTCCAAAAGGAAACAATTATAGATTGGTCGATGTCACAAAGGTGACAAGTGCATTCCAAGTTTAGTACAGTAACTTTAGCCCACACACAACATGAATGCCCTGCTACAGAATACACATATTCATTGTACTTGTCACAACAAAATGAGCACTTTGTATATATGCTTACAGTTGAGTATGACAGCTTGAAACTATAACTTCTGCTTTTCCATGAAATGAAGAACTCAAGTTTCAATCAGTAAAGGCAAAATTGTTACATAGCACTGGAGCTATTGCATGATTTTACATAAATGCACATTGGATTGACTACGTCTAACCAGTCAATCAATAAGATCTAGGAGTGAGTTGTTTAGAGCATCCTACGTTGTGCTATAATCAGCAACCAATCCATAAAAGGAAAAATATTAGATGGTAATGAAAATATTACATGCTTTTTAATACATGTGTAGTTGTCTCACTAGTCTTATCTCATGTGCATGCTACAGCCACTGTTAGCTCATAGCTGCCAACCATTCCCATTTGGGAGGAAGGATTCCTATTTTAGGGCCTTCAAGCTACTATTTTGAAACCTAGAGCCTCTCTTTTTCTGAAATATTCTGTTTAAAAAGTATGCAAAATAGACTGTGTTTCTAATTTTGCCTTGAGAGATTCCTAATGTTTGCTGTGAAACGTTGGCAGGTGGACTTAGCTCATTTTCATTTTTCCAACTGATAGCAAGCTGTGATCAACCAGCTCCTCCAGCTAGCCAGGAACTGTTTGACATTTGACTTCATAGGAACCTTGACCGATGAATCCTCGGATGACCTGGGTACTGTCCAGATACCTACAGGATGGAGGTCAGGTAAGGAGTGGTCAACTGTTGATAAAAGAGCATTATAAAGAGTTGCGATTAACCGCAACTTATTTGCAATTGATATCAATCGCAACTATGTACATGAGACATAGCAAAATGTAAACTTGCGATTGATGCAGATCAATCGCAACTCTTTATCAGACGCGGCCCTGTAAATGATTCATGTTACTTTATGTATTTATGCCCATTTGAAATTTAACAATAATAAAACAATGATAAATATTGATATGAAGAGCACTTATTTTTGTACTGCCTTATAAAGCTATACAAGCATACGAGGAACAAGGTGGGGGGGGGGGGGACAACGTCTCCAGATTGGAATGTTAATATTTTATTTGGTACCAGGTTCAAGTTTTTTTACTTATCGGGATAGTCTAATTCAGGTTTAAAAAAGAGAAAACTTGGACCTTAGTCTAACTTCCTATTAAATTGGACTTTGGACTGAAATTCAACCTAGTGTTTGAATTAATTTGGGTAAAATATGGGACCAAGTGGCTAGCTGTCTTAATTTATTATGTCATCATCATTATGTGTGATGTTGCTTTGGATGGGATCCATGTTCCATGATTGAACTGTTGCTAGGCAAAGCTAAGCAAAAAATATCAAACTTCTGACCAAATGATGTGTGTCTTGATAACATGCCAGCATTAAATTCTGTTTATCTTCTTTTACTTCTCCGTAGCCTTTCTGGACTTCAGCACTGTACATCTCTTCTTTGATCTCTACAAGGCACTACCAGCAACTTTAGCACCAATAGTAAGTTTGAGAGTGTTGATACAATCATGTTGATGCTTAAGTTTACCATTTGGTATATATCAAAATGTTAATAGTGAATGTGTTGACAGATAAAAAATAAGTGCTAATTTCAAGTCTTCAGGAAGAATTTAAACAAAAGTGTGTTATTTCTTTTTAAAACATAATTTTAGTGTGTGTTTACCTAGAGGAAATGTGTAATACATTTTGATAAAACATACATTTTGTTTTTCCTTTACATACAGGCCCTTTCCTGCCTAGTTCAGATAGCATCAGTACGGCGGTCGTTATTCAACAATTCAGAACGAGCCAAGTTTTTATCACAGCTAGTCAGCGGGGTCAGGGGCATCTTGGAAAATCCACAAGTAAGTCAAAGTGCATATACCGTAAGCCAAAAGTTTGTATTCATCAGGTTTTAGTAATTTATGATTTGATGTTTTATTTACCAGACTGATTATAAGCAAGCATATTCTTGCAAATGATTTGTTTTACCATACTACTGAGAAAGTGAGTACATGCCTTTAAATAAGCAACCAGACAAGATGGTCTTAGTTGAGGATTAGTACAGGACAAAATGGCACTGTACAGTGCATCCCAGAAAAAAGGAAATCAAGAGTTATCTATGTTTTATCAATTAATAAACGACACATATTTGTGAAGCTTAGATCCTCCTCTTTCATATGATGCATATTTCACGCATAAGTGATTTTCTCTTTCGAAATTCAGATACCGTTAGCCAATGACTTTTTTTCTGGGACGCACTGTATAGTTTGTTTAGTCTTGAACAATTAATGCTTCAATTTGCAGAAAAGGAAAGCAAAATTGGAAAACAAATTTTGAAATAGCATGGGCTGTATCAAATTGGATATGAATATGAATACTTTGTAAAGTATAAATCAGAGACACTACCCCAACCAGTTGAATATGGGCCCTGTTTCATAAAACTTGTTATCAATAACAAGAGGAGATAACTGTTATAAGCTACTGAAATCCTTACATTTTATTGGCTGAGAGCAGATATGTCGTAGATCTATGGCTCTTGTTATTGATTACAAGTTTTATGAAACAGGGCCATGATTTGATTTGGTAGAACATACAATTTCCATAGATCCAAATTTATCTTGACCTCGGTATTCAAACCTCATGGTCTTGTACGCTTTCCATTCTCACTTGCAACCCATTCCTTGACTTCCTACCTTGAACAGGGTCTTTCAGAAGCAGCTAACTACCATGAGTTCTGCAGGCTACTCGCAAGATTAAAGTCAAACTATCAGCTGGATGAACTAGATAGATCCAAATTTTATCTTAAGCTCGGTATTCAAACCTCCTTGGTCTTTCCATACTCACTTGCAACCAATTCTTTGACTTCCTACGTTTAACAGGGTCTTTCAGAAGCAGCTAACTACCATGAGTTCTGCAGGCTACTCGCAAGATTAAAGTCAAACTATCAGCTGGGTGAACTAGATAGATCCAAATTTTATCTTAAGCTCAGTATTCAAACCTCTTTGGTCTTATACGCTTTCCTTTCTCACTTGCAACCCATTCCTTGACTTCCTACAGGGTCTTTCAGAAGCAGCTAACTACCATGAGTTCTGCAGGCTACTCGCAAGATTAAAGTCAAACTATCAGCTGGGTGAACTAGATAGATCCAAATTTTATCTTAAGCTCAGTATTCAAACCTCTTTGGTCTTATACGCTTACCTTTCTCACTTGCAACCCATTCCTTGACTTCCTACAGGGTCTTTCAGAAGCAGCTAACTACCATGAGTTCTGCAGGCTACTCGCAAGATTAAAGTCAAACTATCAGCTGGGTGAACTGGTCAAAGTAGAAGACTACACAGAAGTCATAGCGTTGATTGCAAAGTTCACCGTCTCAAGTTTACAAGTAAGTGCATCAATGGTTTTAGAGAGATTACAGGAAGATTGTATTTGACGCTAAACCTCAAATCCATGTTTTTTATCGCAGATGACAAGTGCTCAGCACAAAAAATACATGGGAGCAGTGAGTGAAGCTCTGGTCAAAACATTAAAATACTTAAATACCATTTTAATTGCATTATTTCCTGTGCTATTTGAGTCTACAAGTGGTTTCATCTCTTTGAAGTGACCTCTTGAATACAGCCTGAAAGATACAGTCATACCTGTACAAAAAGACTACTCAAGTGAAACAAGAAAAACAGTATTTCTTCATATACAGGGTCCTATAGTGCTCGCTTCAAATACTTCAAATACTTATCAAAAAGTGGTCTTTATAGAGAGGTGGCCATTCTGTACAGGCAGTCACTATTGCAGGTTTCACTGCATTGATACCTGTTCTGCTGTATGTTGCAGGCATCATGCAGCAATTTGCACCAAACAGTATTAACCACGTCCTGACATCTTGGCTATGGGTGTTTGCATCCCTTTGAAATTGATATTTGTTTCATTGAATATAGCCTGAATGTTAACTTAATTTGTTTTTATCCAGCAACAGATAGTTGCGTGACTTTTATCCTAATTGAAAGCTATTTGTTCTTTGAATGTGGCTGAAGTATTAATTTTAATTTCTCTGTATGTTGCAGGCACCGGTCTGGCAATTTGCCCCCAACAGTATTCACTACCTCCTGACGTTATGGCAGCGTATGGTCGCTTCCGTACCCTACGTCAAGGCCACGGAACCCCATCTCCTAGAGGTGTACACCCCAGAGGTCTCCAAGGCCTACATCACCTCGAGGTTAGACTCGGTGACCATGGTAATACGGGATGGCCTGGAAGACCCCCTGGATGATACCGGTATGGTGCAGCAGCAGCTGGAGCAGGTGAGTAATTAATAATAATAATTTGTATAGCGCCGTCTATCTAGAAATTCTATTCCAAGGCGCACTTATTATTACCCCGGCTTTAGCCTAGCTGCCATTACAGCACTCCAGCATATCAAAGAATTAATTCCTGCCAGGTATCCATTAACCTCACCTGGGTCGAGTGTGACAAATGAAGATTAATACCTTGCCAAAGGACATTAGGCGCTGTGTCAGGGATCGAACCACGACCATTGAATTTCAAGTCAAACCGCTCGACTACGACACTTCTACAATTGCACCCATTGAGTGAACTCTGAAGGAGTGAGAGTATGGAGAAGTTGTTGACTGATCTGTGTGTATTGAAGAATTTTGATTATTTATACCACATGCTATTTGGTGAGTACCGTAAATCTCCGTGTATAAGGCGCACCCCTATTTTGGGGGCAAAAAAAAAATTGTTTTGTTGCCGAAAATGAAGGAGGGACCTTCATTTTACATTGAGGTGCAGTTGAAGTTGCGAACTTGTCACAAATAATAGTAACAACAGTCTAAGGCTTCATGATACCAAGTGTCCCACACCAGCCTCATCACATCACCGAGCAGAAGCACTGTGTTCTATGCCAAACATCAATAGTCATGCATGATATGAATAGCATCCTCTAAATTTCTGACAATGGAGTACCTAGGATAGAACCTTGTGGTACACCATTTGTTATAGAAAAAAAATTGAGGAATTATTATTATAAACTACATATTGAGATCTATTAGAAAGATTACTTTCAAACCAAGATGACAGACAAATTTGAGTGTTGTTGTAGTTTCCGAGTGGTGAGTCAACACACTGATTACTGAGCTAGGAGACATTGCCAGGCATAGCGCCATAAATCGAAACTAAAAAAAAAAACTATAAAAAAAAAAGTGCGCCTTATACACAGAGATTTACGGTACTGTTCAGCGTCCCCGTGAGAGGCCAAGGTTGTCTACATCTTTGAATGGAGTTGTTTAAGTGAACTTGAGGTTAGACATGTTAACCCATTGCCTATGGGAACGGGTCAGCTCCTGTATTAAGTCTATGGGACTGAGAGAATTCAGTAGTTATCGGGTTAGATAGTATTCTGGAGGTGTTGTGGCCTTCACATAAGTCACTTTATCGTATAGTACAACATTCAAGTCCCTTTCTTCTTGCTTGTTTTCTTCGCCAAAACATTTAATCTATATTTGGTAAACTTGATCCAGGTGGTACCCGGTAGGATTATTCCTTGAAAGTATTCTCAGTTACCGGAGCTAAAGCTGTGGTAACCATTTCAATAGCTGTGTAAGCACATAGGGGTGTGTTATCATTTATTTTGTGATATGTGATATACAAAAAGGCAAATACTATTATCATTGATTGTTTTTGTCTGTTCCATTTGATCTTGACAGCTGTCCACCATAGGTCGGTGTGAATATGAGAAGACCTGCGCACTACTCATTCAGCTCTTTGACCAGTCGGCGCAGGATTACCAGAAGACCATACCGTCTAGTCCAGAAATGGCCATACAAGAAGGTAAATTCCTGCTGTCCAGTATGCTACGACCTTTCTTCTGTATAGGTGACCCAACATGTGCTTTGGCAACATTTAGTCTGGCAATTATTTTTCAAAGACTTTGGGATAAGGTTTCAATTGGGTTTAAGATTAGGATTAGGGTGATTGTAATGTTCGGTCCTAAGTTGAAAGTAGGAATTCTTCTTGTGTAGGAAATGACTCCAGCAATTACTACACAGGTGATATTTTCTCAAGGCTACATTTCATCTTATATGGGGATAAGAGTTGCAATCGGGTTTTTATGTTAGGGTTATGGTTATAGTTTGGGTCAGGTATATTGTTTAGTCTGGGGTTGAAGTTAGTCACTCTAACAGTGTATAAATTGCTCCTGTAATATGTACTCGAGGCTTTATTTTGTCAAAGATTTAGGGTTAGCATTAGAGTGGTCTATAATGCCCTATAAAGCAAGTCCTTTTATTCTAGTGTGTGTGTAGTCAGATTATTGCCTATATTGCAATATTATAGCTGGTCTATGTGTGCCTTTTTGTTTGTGAAAATGCTGCTCTGCTTCAAACAGATTAATCAAGCTTTTGGAAGATGAGGAATCTGTAAGCATATTCTTTCTAAAGGGAAAGAATTTTGTTAGATCTACATTGGGCACAAAAGGACATCTACTGTTTCAGAAAATAATTTGCTGCATTATTTATTGATAATTGGGTATGTTAATCAATTTGTGTATGTTTGTAAGCTCTTTGCTCGGTTTTATTTGTGTATAATACTATGTACAATATTTAGAGTGTATTTAATATTTGGTTGTACTGGGGCTGTATTAGGTTTGTGCATAGTTATACAATTTTTTTTCTTCATTCGGATACATATATTTTTCCTTTGTACAACATTGTCATTCTTTAATGTTCGTCATAATCCTATTTCTAGGGCAACAGAACCATCAAAATCATTGCATGTCAGAGTTTTGATTTAAAGAAGTACAGCATATATAAGAGCAAAATTGATTACAAAGAAAGAAAGGGCAGTTTATTACAAAGCTGATAATAGTTTTTTGCATGCAATGCACCTCCCCTGTTGTCCTTGCCTGTTATACCAGGCTTTGGGGATGTTACATGTAATTATTCTCCCTACTTTACACCCATTTAAACAGGCAAGGTTTTTAAAATTGAAGTAGTGAGAGAAATAAAAGGGTTTATTAGATTTGAACACTAATGCAGTTTGTGTGCCATTTTGCATTTGTTTACTTACACCTGCCATTAAAGCTGGCTTATATCCGAATAATTGCTTATAAGAAATGCTTTAAAGGAGACTTCTTACATTTCTCTTCTTAAAATGTTGGAGAAAGAACATAACCTAATAACTAATTCATATGGTGTCTAAACAATTCATGATTCTTGTAAGTCACAACACAAGGATATTTTGTATACATGGAAACCCTTCCTCTTTGACAAGCAAAAACTTTATCGGCTCTGCCCCAGCGTAGGTCTACAAATAATGCCTTGCATGATTGGCATTCACCGGCTTGATTTCCTGAGGACTCATTCGCTCTAATTCCTCCTCTTTCCCCCTATTGGTGACAGGTCGATTGACTTGGCTGGTGTATATCATTGGGGCCGTGATCGGTGGTCGGGTCTCTTTCACCAGTGCGGATGAACACGATGGGCTAGATGGGGAATTGGTCTGCAGGTAAAAAAAAACATCATTTAATCTTTGCTTTATTAACTTGTTTGATTTGCCTCACAAATAATCTCCCTGTTTCACATTGAATGTATATCATGGGATAGATACACACCAGTGCAAAATTAATCTATATCGGTGTTAAAAGGGTTGTCATTTTATGTCAGGGTCTGCTCGCTATTTATAAGGACCAATATTTATAGAGGATCGATGTTCATTTTTTTTTTACACGTTATGGATAGCGGTCCTTATGAATAATGGTCCTTATGAATAGCGGTCCTTATTGATAGCGAGCTTGACCCTTTAAGTCATGGGTTATTGAATTCTACGGAGCTCATTCTGAACAATATTCTCACAAAGTGTAAGTTTTCAGAATTTGATTTTCGTACATAGCCTTTCATCTTTACTATCCTGACATGTGTAAATTAGAATCAGACATTTACTCCTGTAGAAGTAAGTGGGCTCATAGGTAAATCTTCTACCACAAAAAAAAACAATTGTCGACAGGCAATATGACAAGCCCTAAGGCCGAAAGAACCTTTGCAGGCTCCAGCCAACAAGACTGACAGGCCGCGAGACTAACAATGTTGACGGCCCTTCTCGAAAACTTATCTGAATGTTCATGAGACAGACAACAGACTGTTTGTCTCGTGGGCTGTCACGGAGATGCCAACCAGTACGATTTTATCGTATTAGGTACGATGATAAGAGTGATGAAATGCAATAATACGATACCGCCTCTTGAAATACGATTTTTCATCTTTCAAAAAAAGATTTAAAGAAAAAGAAGATTTAAAAACACCATAGAACAGAACTACCAAGTGTCACGCATTTGGAGGGTCTGAAAACACTCTCACGCACGACACGATTTCGAAAAAAACGCTCTACCTTATACGTATATTATACCATCGCGCGCGAGCGCTGATTCATGAAAATGTCACGCATTGCTGATCTTTGAACTTTGCGTTTCTGATAAAAACCGTGGAATCGCATAGAAATATGTAAAGTAAACCCCCAACAACCCCAACAAAAACTTTGCTTTACAATTCGTTCATTAGATGTAAATGAAAGAGCAAACTTTTTACTTGACCGTTCTTACGAGTAAAACATTTTCCTGAAATTTTACTTGCCCGGCGCCAACAGGCCAAAGGTAGTGTCGAGTTTTCGTGAAAATCTGATTTTTCTCTCAAAAATTTGATTTTTTAAATTAAAAAAAAAAGGATATTCAGTCCGTTTTTAGTGTCAAGATGTTGGCATCTCTGCTGTCAGTCTCGTAGTCTGTTAGGTCTACAGGAATGTCCTGTTGCATCACTTATCCTTCCTCACGTACCATACCTCTCTTTTTGTTATTCGTAGAGTACTGCAGTTGATGAACCTTACCGATGCCAAGCTTTCCCACGGCGGATGCGAGAAGCTGGACATTGCCATGCTGAGTTTCTTTGAACAGTTCACCAAGATATATCTCGGACACCAGATACAGAAGTCATCCAAGGTAAGCAGTATGAAAGCTATCGATGGCGTAGCTACAGGGAGACAACAAAGGGTCATCCAATAATTAAACAAAATAAAAAGAGAAAAGAAAGAAAAATAATAGAAGAAGGGAAAGGAAATGTGAAGAGAGATGATAGGACCCCAACCACAATCTTGCCTGTAATTGATGGCCTTATAATTCATATCTCATTTGCCTTGTGAGACAGCTCTCCTCCCCAATGTCGCCGCGTAAAGGATTGGGAAATTATACGGCTTCCTTGTGGCAAAATCAAACAGACTGATTCCTCACATGAAAGCTAATAATCGTTACACACTTAAATAGATGATGTGATATCACATTAATGTATACCAAGTTTCTCAATCTAAACCTTAATATTTTTTTTCAAGTTAACATACAAATCACTTCTACTCTCTGAATTCAATCTAAATCTCTTTTCATCCACTGTGACACTGTGACCTGAATTCCTCTGTGTTTACAAATTAAGTGTACATTTCACAGGCTGCCCGGAAATACCTTACTTGTCAATTTCATCCTGCTTGGAAGTGAATTTCACTATTTGATTGACAGGTGGAATGTTGTATGAGAGTCAGCTTGTTGATTTCTAGTTGATTTCATGACATTAAAATTCTTCACTAGTATGTTACATCTGTCATTCTGGCGTGTGTAAATTTCAAGGTTCCTCCTAATTGCTGTCTGTCATCAATTATCCCATTAAAAATCCTCTAACGAAGCAAGAAAATTCTCCCTTGAAAGGACTTTTCAAGGGATTTTTCTGTGTGACACCGCCTACTGTGTCGAATTTGACCTTTCACACATCAAACTATCTCTCTTTCTTTCTCTTGTTTATTTCTTACTTCTTCTTTTTCTATTTTTTCTCTTTCACCCCCTCTCATCCTTCTCTCTCTTTTGTTTCCTTCATTATCTCACCTTCTCTTTATCCTCCTCTTTTTCTCTCTCTCTCTCTTCCGCTCTCTCTCCCTCTAGTTATTATAATCTAGAATTAAATAATGTGTGGCCAACCTATCCCTAAAAGCAATCACATCTTGATCTTTATCATATCATATCATATTCTTCCTTCAAAAGAAAATGCATGTATTTCATGGAACCCATACAAAGAGTAGTATATATTAAAATACAATTTGGGGTGAGTGCTGCTACGCTCTCCAATGTAACAAAATATATCATTTTAATGGGGTTTGTGTCTCCCAGTATTATTTCTCTTCCTCTCTGTTCATCCTCATAAATTACCTTTTTTCATAATTTGTTTCTGTATACAGCTGTATAGGACGTTATCACAGGTGCTAGGACTCCAAGACGAATCCATGGTTCTCAGTGTATTCATCGGTAAAATGTAAGTCCACATCAATTCAAGTTTTTTTTTTTCTTAGTTGTGCTTTCCTTAAAGTAGATATTCATTGATTTAAAAAACTAATTTTATTTTCATTATTGCAAAGTTGAAACTTTGATTCGACAAGGTTATCAAAATTCAATGCTTGGAAACATTCGAAGTAATGATTATTATAAATTACAAAACGCTTTAATACAGCCCCGGGTTAGCACCTGAAGAGCTCTCCGAACGCTGCTGAGATGTGTGAGATCACAGTATGGACACGATTTGCGCAAGCAGACGATGTCCCATGACATCTCACACATTTTTAGTGCCTGTTTTTTCATCTTCTCTTGAATTCTTTCTCTTTCTTCACTACTGTCAGGCTAAATGTATAATCTATTGCCTCACTCTAAACCCCGTGCATGGTTTTATTTTGATGACAAATGCAGCGATACAAAACTAAAGGAATCTGTCGCTTGTAAACAAAATAAGACGCCATTGTATATTCAGCTGCACACATCGCGGTATGTTCGGCAGTTCAAGAGGGAACAAATGCCATCCTCAATATCATTCCGGGGGGTTTTCGATTTGAAAGTCTGGTTTCTTTAAATGTTAATTAACCCCTATCCTGTGTATTTACAAGCAAATGATTTTAGTTATCAGGATCGGGTCATATCCCCTTTTGAATGGTTTGACATGCCATTACATTTATATACACTAAATTCATTATAATTTGACAAATAATAGCTTTGCAATTATGTTCATTCCTTTATGGGGTGTCGTCTGCTTGGGCAGTATTGGTCCATATAGTGACGTCATTAAAACGTTGTTATTTTTCGGGCGAATGTCTCCTATATCCCAGCTGCGACGGAGGTGGTTGTATTTGTATTTTTATAAATCACCCGATATGTAGTTGACCTAAAACTTGTACGATGGCCATCTGTTAGCTTACCATTTTCTAGTGATACATTAGTTGACATATTTGTGATTTTCTTTTAATTTTCACCTTTAAAGGCATTGTTTAACAATGTTAAATCTGAGATGCATGGCTCGATGTGTTATAAGTGTCTGTGATATGGTGTAATATTGAAGTCCTTAAACAAATTGCACTTCAAAATGATCATGAAGTGCCTCAAAAAAAATTTAAAAATTGAGTGACTGGTTTGACCATACTCATTTTCCCCAATAGACTGTAGTGTTATAAAAACCGTTAGGAAAACGAAGTTAGAAATTTCAATTTCCAATCATAAATAATCAGACAGGCGATTGGCTTGTAAAAGTCATGGGGGTTCCTGACTGACCTAAAGGTTTATAATTATCATTGCAGCACGAGCTAAATCCAGGATTTTGTTTCAGAATCTAAGGCAATGTCACTTTAATATGTAAGAGCTTATTAAGTATTCCAAACACATAAGGGAAAGCTCTTTGTTTTCAAGTAAAATTACCCAACAAAATATCACAAAATATTATTTCATGACACATGTATTGCGAAAAATAAATAATGTGTACATTTGTCTGTTAAATAATCAAATATGTCTGATACTTTATCCATCAGTATCACCAACCTCAAGTACTGGGGAGGCAGTGAGCCCCTCATCTCCAAGACGTTACAGCTTCTAGACGACCTATCTGTCCGATTTATTACTTCATAATACATGTATCTCAAAAGTTGTTTATTAAATAATTAGATACGTCTGATGCTTCATCCATCAGTATCACAAACCTGAAGTACTGAGGAGGCAGTGAGCCCGTCATCTCCAAGACATTACATCTTCTCAATGACCTATCTGTCAGAAATATTATTTCATAACACATGTATCTCAAAAGTTGTTTATTAAATAATTAGATACGTCTGATGCTTTATCCATCAGTATCACCAACCTGAAGTACTGGGGAGGCAGTGAGCCCATCATCTCCAAGACGTTACATTTTCTCAATGACCTATCTGTCAGAAATATTATTTCATAACACATGTATCTCAAAAGTTGTCTGTTAAATAATCAAATACATCTGCTACTTTATCCATCAGTATCACCAATCTCAAGTACTGGGGAGGCAGTGAGCCCATCATCTCCAAGACGTTACAGCTCCTCAACGACCTATCTGTCGGGTACAGCAGCGTCAGGAAGCTAGTCAAACTAGAGGCAGTGCAATTCATGTTAGCTAATCATACAGTGAGTACAAGAAGAGAGACACGCTTTGTAAGTTGTATACACAGAGATGCCAACTGTTCTGTTTTTTTGCTATGAATACGGCAGTACGTTTTTTGTATGTTATGATATGTTTTTGTTTTTGTTTTGTTTTGTTATTGTTTGTTTTTTATGTTTTTCTTAATTTCCAATCATGGGCTTTGTGTTGTATGCATGCAGTACGGGGTCATACGGGGCCCCAAACTGCGCACGTTGCAAACAAGCCACGTGTTTGATTTGTATACAGTTTGTATTTGCCCTGCTCTATGTATTGCATACGTGCCCAGGCTTGGACAATCTTGGACAATTGTTAAAAAAGAGAGCTGCTGGACAGCGATATGTTAAGGTGAGAGATTTTCTCCATAATACTGTTTTTTGTCAAGGAATACTTTTTTGTTGTTGATGAAGGTTGGCATCTCTGTATACAGTGGACTTTATCAGGAGTAATGAAATTCAATTTACAAAACAGATTAGTAAATTTTGTTTTATAATTTCACAATAAATTTTGATTATCTTGCTTCAGCGTAATTACTAAAAGCATTTCCATCAAATACATGCCCAGAATATGTGATAATGCAAGAAATTTTATGTTTTCACTTTATTTGTTATAATAACTTGTTTTGTTGTATTGTTAAGTGTTACTGGAAAAATATTAGAGCTAGCCTTATCAATAAAATGGATGGCATGATAACTCAGCATGACATCCTGAAATGCTCCTTTACTAACCTACTTTGACACTTTGGGGTACACATTACGACCAATTTGATAATTTTTTTCACAATGACAGAAGTGTCTAGTGTCCATGAAATTTCTGTCGCATTCTATTTAAAGATATTGTTTAAATCTCTTTTGTTTCATAGCTGCCAACCATTCCTTATTTTTAGCCTGTAAGCTAATGTTATGAATCATAAATTCCTCTCTTTTTTTGAAAACTTCTTTGTAAATAGGTTTACAAAATGACTGTATTCCTGTATGTTGCCAAATGAATAATGAATCAATATTAAATAAATAAAACATCATGTCAACGTTCCTCTTCCTACTTTCTATGTTACCACAGAGCGACCATTTCCCCTTTCTTGGAGCCAACGGCACCTTATCGGTGCACGACATGAGATGTCGATCAACGTTCTACACAGCCCTCGGGCGGTTACTGCTGGTAGATCTAGGGGAGGATGAGGAGAGGTTTGAGACGTTCATGGTACCCCTCACCACAGCCTTCCAGTACGTAGGCAACCAGCTGGCCAATGCGAAGACAGGTTCAGGGTGGAATGAAGCAAATACGAAGGTAAGATGGTCAGGGGTGCCTTTCATTAACAATTAGTCGGTGGTTTTCACCGACTAGTATCATTTTCACAGACTATTTTCCAGGCCTCTGATTGGTCAAATATAGTCAGCGCTGACAGTTGTCGGCGGACATATGTTGATGAAACGCCCTCCAGATAGTCATTGAGGCTGTCGGACAAGTCCCTGATATTCATCGCTTGTGTCCTTGATGTAATTGGATACCTTTAGTGACTCGGCCAAACAGTAGTACATTTACATGCGCGTCTCAGTGTGCGCATCATTAGTCCTTGCCATATGCCTCTTAACTTTGAACGCATCAAGATGCGCAGATAAGAGTGCCGCATACAACGTGCATACTGCTACACAAAAATTGCATAGCCTGGTTACAGAACCCGTCTCATGATAATCCTTATATTCATATGATTTATGAATGCATCTATTTGGGATGTGCAGTTGATATCCTAATGAAGGGAAAATGATAGTAGTTTTTATTTTGTTCGATCAACAGTCCCGAGCAAAAGACAAGAAAAGAAAAATAAGTTACCAATTAGCATTTCTTCTATTTAATGATTCTTGTTTTCTTTTCTCATTTCTCTCAATAAACAGAGGACACTGATAGGACTAGCTCGAGACATCAGAGGGATTGCCTTTGCATTCAACACAAAGACAAGCTACATGATGCTCTTTGACTGGATGTATCCTTTTATATTTTAATGAAATACAGATCTGATAACTCTGATCCTAAATGCGTCTGTTATTAAATGTATATTTGCAGTGGATGGAAAGTATTTCAAATGCCCTGTGTATTCGAATGTGTTTCTATTTTCTGATTTCAAATGGATTATAAAATCAGAGTTCCTTATACTTTACTACAGTATTTACAAACAGGCATTTACATAAAATTAACATCGAATGTTCCTGATTAGACCGTAAAGAAGTAGGTTGAGTTTAACAAAGTCATGCATCAGCTTAAAGATTTTAGAAAGGATTAACATTCCATTATAATGACCAATAAATTCATTTAATCTGATACACAAATATCTTTTACTAACTCCAATATAATAATAATAATAGTGGGTTCTTGTATAGCGCTTTAATATATCTGTCATACTAGACACTCCTGGCACTCCGCAATTATTATTCCGGCTTTAGCATGGCTGCCATTACGGCACTGTAGCATTTTCAAGGAATTAATTCCTGCCAGGTACACATTTACATCATTTTACTTACTTGTTGTAGTCTAAAGCATCATTATTGATATAATAATACTAATAAAAGCTACTTCTTATATAGCGCTTTTCAGGACCGAAGTCCCTCTCAAAGCGCTTTACAGATATATATATTATTACCCGGTCATCAGATTCAGGCTTACCCGCACACAATGTATCAGTGAGAGAGATATTGTGTAATTCACTCATGAGGTGGCTGAATCAATCTAGTTCTTCCTTGACCAAGCGCCTTCCCCCCAGATACCCTGCTTACACTCCTGTCTTACTGAGTGCCATTGAGCTATGGTACCATGACCCGTCGGTGACCACGCCCCTTCTCAAACTCATGGCCGAGCTGGTCCAGAACCGATCGCAGAGGTTGCAGTTTGACGTCTCCTCGCCCAACGGAATCCTACTCTTCAGGGAAACCAGCAAGATGATGGTCGCATATGGTGAGTTTTCTTCTACCCTAGGCGGTGTCACACAGAGGCCAAAAATCCGGATTTTAGTTATCCTCTTAATTGCTGTCTGTCATCAATTATCCCATTAAAAATCCTCTAACGAAGCACGAAAATTCTCCCTTTAAAGGATTTTTCAAGGGATTTTTTTAAAGGGATTTTTCTGTGTGACACCGCTATTCTGGCATGTGTAAATTTCAAGATTCTCTTACTGTGTCTCAGTAAGATGATGGTTGCATACAGTGAGTTCAACGGGAGATGGGTGGGTGTATAAGAGGGGTAGGGAACTAGTGAGACTAATGAGAATGATATGAATGATTAAGATGGCGGCTAGAGGGAGGGGGGGGGGGGAGGACGGGAGGTAAAGAGACAGTTTGGCGTCTCCTCATCCAACAGGATCCTCCTCTTCAGGGAGACCAGCAAGATGATCGTCGCATACGGTGAGTTTCATCCACTGTGACCTGAATTCCTCTCTGTTTACAAATTAAGTGTACATTTCACACCTTGCCCGGAAATACCTTGCTAGTCAATTTCATCCTGTTTGAAAGTGAATTTCACTATTTGATTGACAGGTGGAATGTATTATGAGAGTCAGCTTGTTGATTTCTTGTTGATTTCATGACATTAAAATTCCTCACTTGTATGTTACATCTGTCATTCTGGCATGTGTAAATTTCAAGATTCCTCTTACTGTGGGGCAGTAAGATGATGGTTGCATAGGTGAGTTCTAAGGGAGATGGGTTTGTAAGAGGATTAGGGAACTAGGGACTAGTGAGAATGATATGAATGATTTTATGACAGCTAGAGGGAGGGGAGAGGGGGTGGGAGGTAGAGAGAGATCTGCAGTTTGATGTCTCCTCGCCCAACGGGATCCTACTCCTCAGGGAATCCAACAAGATGATGGTGGCATACGGCAAGTGTAGAAGGAGGGTAGGCAGAGGTCGATTGGGGCTTGATAATGCCTTAGTAACTCCATAAACCTATTCCAAACCAACTGATTCAAAGCCATGATAATGATAATAATAATAATAATAATAAACAAGGTAATTTATATGGCCTTCTTACACATTCAAAACAGTTTCACAGCGCTTCACAGAAACACAAACAAATTAACATACAACAAGAAGTAGTTAAGGATGATCGTTGAATAGGAGAGGTTTGAAAGCCTTCTCAAAAACACCTAATGAAGGAGATAGGTGGACAGGTAATGTTGGTCTATTGTCGGTCTGTGGTGGTGATATGTGAGTGAGATGTAGAGGATTGGAGGGGGGGGGGGGGCTGACTTCTGCACATGGAAACTGACGACCCAGTCCCTTTATTCATCTAATGAATCATGTTGCTTGTTCTTACATATTGTTAACTGCATTTCTAATATGTTTTGTCCTTTCTTTGTTTTTTGTTTTTGCATTTTCCTGTTGACAGGTTCAAGATTGCTTACACTTCAAGACATTCCAAAAGACCAGATCTACCAGATGAAATATCCTTTTGTAGCAAATACCTTCTTTTGAGACCCAGAAGAGCCTTATTAAATCTTAAAGAGTACACTCGTTTACACCCTTTTTGGTTCTCAAATTCTCTCAACATTTGATAGTAGAAATTGACTTACTGTGCTGAACAAGATTAGAAGATCAGAGGTAACATATCTAAATGTGTATTTCTTCTAATAATGGAAGGTTAGAACGAGAGATACCTATGTAAACCTTTCTACCCAAGTTCCTTAGAGAGGACGTTATTATAAACTGAAATGATTCCAAAACACAAAGTTGTCAATGTAAAATGAAATAGGCAAAACCATGAACACTCCATTTCATACTTATATCTCCTTTTGACTTGTCAACTTTGAGCTTCTACCAGGGTCCACAGGAGTAGACAAACACTTGCCTACTTCATTTAAACTGAGTTGAAATGTCAACTACATGTATTTGTGATATTCATGGTTATTTCTTATCTTCACAACTTGCTTGGCATTGTTTTATCAGACCCTCTAATTAATCCTTAGATTGGAGGAAACTTATGACTACTTGTGGTGTTCATGATGATGTTCTTATTTCTATAAATTGTATGGCACTGTTAGAGCAGACCCACTACCTGATTGACACCATAGGTAGGGGGCTTGTATGATGTGCTAGAGTAAATGGTATCTTTCATTACGCTCAAACCTCACACTGCCCTCTGTGGTGGAGTGAAGGCTATGAGAAATGCCCACATTTCAATGAAATTATATCCCAAATTTAATTACTTCATATTGAATATGGCTTGATTTTTTTGTATTTTCATTTGACAAGGCTAAGCCAGAGCTGCCAACCATTCCATTTTTGCCGGAATTACTCCGTTTTTTCCTCCAAATTACGGTATTATGTTTTTTCTTCATAAAATATGTTTTTTAATAATTTTTTTAATTTTTTTTTTATTTTTATTTTTATTTTTATTTTTACATACCGCACATCAAACAACTGCCCTAAAATGGTGATTTGATCACAAATTCAATAGAAAACTAATTTTAAAACATACTTGAAGAGAAAAATATTCTCAAAAAAATGAAATGCAGATAATACCAAAATAACCACACAAAAAATTACCTGCTTGTATGGAAAAAACAGCATGATGAATGAACATTTCTGCATTGGAAGTGTGTCGCGCGTGGTTGTAAGTTTCGTTTTTATGAATTCCTTTTTTTTGCCATCATGATTCCTTTTTTTGGTCGCACAAGGTCGGCAGCTCTGCTAAGCTTGCAGAGTAACGAAACAAGGCACACACTACTACTTCTACATTTATTTGAATTTTTAGTTGAAAATGAATAGCAATTTCAAAGTTAGATCCATTTCTTTTTTTCAAAGATTGTGTTCCTTGACTAACTTTTCCCTCCCCACGTTGAAAGGCATAGCTGTATGTTTCTCTATGCTGAAGGCTGCGCTCTCTGGCAGCTACGTCAACTTTGGTGTATTCCGTCTCTATGGCGACAGTGCGCTAGAAGAAGCCCTGCAGATGTTTGTCAAGCTCCTCCTCTCCATCCCTCTCAGCAATCTGCTGGTAAGTGTTGAAGAATAACATGGATCAGGATTATTTATTTATTTATTTATTTATTTATTTATTTATTCCGTTTTATTTAAACAGGGTAGCCCTGTCAGTAATCAAAGTACTGTTTTCCAAGGGGGCTTGTAAACAAATGCAACATATATGAAGATTTAGATTGATATGGGATCCTGACAATGTTGTTTTCAAAGCAATGAAGTGTCTAGCTAGTGTTGTTATTGAAAACCTACAGTTTCTTTACTAACCATCTGACGGAATATTTGCTCTGTATTATGAAGCGAGAATTCATGATACTTGGATTTCAATCATCCCGTTTTTCCCACGAAACAGGAAAATGTCCTTGGGCAAGATATTAATCTTCTTTAGCCACTCTCCACCCAGGGGAAGTAAATAAGTACCCGGTAGTAAGAGATTCCTTGAATGCTTGAGCGCCTCATCCTGGTAGCTCTGTTAGAGCTGGGAAAATGATATGATTACAGGGCCCTCAGGGAGAACAGTATTGATACTGATGAGGCTACCCCTGGGTTAACGACACATATTATTATTATTATTAATGTTGATAAAACACCCCTCTTTCAAGTGTTGACCCATTGTAATTACTTCAGTATTCTTTCACACTAAAAACAAAAAACACCATTATTTCAGACATTTATGATCTGAATGGGCTAAAGTATGATCCTGTTCCATTGAGTTGATATTGAGTGAAGCCACTAAGCACAGACAAGAATAAGAGAAGTTATTGTTTTTTTTTTGTTTTTTTTTGCAGGACTACCCAAAGCTTAGTGGATCCTACTATGTGCTGCTTGAATGCCTAGCCCAGGATCACATGGGTTTCATCAGTAGCTTAGAACCCCAAGTCTTCCTTCACGTCTTATCATCAGTATCAGAAGGTCTTACGGCACTAGGTGAGTTCACACCCAACTAGAACAAATGGTCTGTTGAGAGCCAGAAGGGTGTTAAATTATTTGAGTTAATGCCCTTCATTAGATTCATCACTAAACATAGGATTTTAAATTTCCTTCACGTCTTATCATCAGTATCAGAAGGTCTTACGGCACTAGGTGAGTTCACACCTAACTAGACCAAACGGTCTGTTGAGAGCCAGAAGGGTATTACCTTATAGGCATCGTTTAACAATGTTAAATCTGAGATGCATGACCCTATGTGTTATCAGTGTTTGTGATTGAAGCCTTAAAAAAAAATCGCTTCAAAATGTCCATGAAGCAAAAATCTTTGAGTGAACGGTTTTACCATTTTCCCCAATAGACTTTCGTGTTATTAAAACCGTTAGGAAAACAAATTTTTGAATTTCGATTTCCAAACATAAATATCTTGATAATCAGACAGGTGACCGGCTTGTAAAAGTCATGGGGTTCCTGACTGACCTAAAGGTTTATTATTATCATTGCAGCATGAGCTAAATCAGGATTTCGATTCAGGATCTGAGAAAGTTGCCCAATCCCTTTAAGGGTGTTAAATGACTTGAGTTAATGCCCTGCATGGGTTTCATCAGTAGCATATTTAACCTCATGGCACCAGGAAAATGTGCACTGTAGTAGAACAAATCAAAAAGTGAAAGCTCTTGTGTTATATAGTACAAGTTGACGCCCTTATGTCTCTCAAAAGATGAAATTGTCGAAGGTTTCATTCCAATCAATTGAATCCCGCTGAGCACAAAATAATCTGACAGCAGCTGGACTCTTGAAGACTTTGTATTATCAGGACATATGAAAAATGTGTAAAATATTTTCGAGTGAGGTTCCTTATATTGTATGAATAAAAACTAGCAATTGTAAGGTATGAAGAGCCTTTCATATGAGAGAATTCCTTATAGGCTACATGTACATGTTCTATTGATGTGAGACCAATTGGATGACTGTTCTAATCTTCAGCCAAGTTTGCCTTTCTTTTTATAAAAAGCTTACAATTACACCCCCAACAAATGATTTTACTACTCATAAGACCAGTAAGTCCTAAGAACATCACTCAGGTAGATTTTACATCTTTAATTTCATGTCAAAGTTTGTAATTTCTCCCGAGATCAATCACAGTCGTAATTAAAAATCGTACAATGGGCTTGAGTCAGAGTTTTGAAGAATAGACTGACACAAATTCTGTGCTACTGTGGCTACTATTTTATGATAATAATAACAACATTTCTCTCTCTCTCTCTAAGTGCCATATCGTTTGACTTTGGCGATCATGCTGTTCCACAACCCTCGGCTCCTAGCCTTGTGTACTAGTACCACTCCCAGTTCTTTCACTCCTCTCTCTTCCAACAATTTCTGCAGACTGTCCATCCAAAGTATCCTCCTTCTTCCCCTACTCCTTCCCACAATTTTTCCTGTCAAAGCAAGATTCTCTAGGCCTTCTTTACAACATTTATGATACTATTTCATGATACACAGATACGATGGTGTGCACAAGCTGCTGCGCCATCCTGGATCACATAGTGACGTTCCTCTTCAAGCAACTCACCAAGAGCGGTAAGACGAGCAGCCAGAGCAACAGCTGGCCCAAGAGTGGAGGGGACACCAAGAACTACAGCAACCTGCTGGATGTACCAAGGGATCTCCTCAGACAGGTTGGTTTAAAGCCCCACTGTACTACGTATAGCTACTTGCGCCCTCTATATAGCAAACATCGCTAATCGGTGACCATTGGTCCCCCATGATCCCCTTTTGGTTTAAAGCCCCACTGTACTATGTATAGCTACTTGCGCCCTCTATATAGCAAACATCGCTAATCGGTGACCACTGGTCCCCCATGATCCCCTTTTTCTTATGTTAATTGAGAGCTGATTTGATGAGATAACCACCTGTCAGTGACCTTGCTGGAAGGTCTAATCCCCCCCTGGCCAAACTAGTACAGATGGCCTTTAAGCAACTTTTTGTTATATTCACTCTTCTAGGGGACAATTAGAATGATCAAACATGAAGATACCCACAACTCAACCATTCTGTCATCTTTTAAGTTCCTATGTAAGATTTGAGCCGAAATTCAGGTTTTCTATCAAAATTTGAAGAAAAATCCTTTGGCTTGCTCTTATTTTAGTGTCATTTTTCTAACTAATACTCACTTTCAAATGGTTTCTTTAAGAAGGCATCTTCCTTTAGACAATATCTAGAAATCAAACATTTTCTTTTTTACAGAATGGGCAAAACCTGAATTTATTGTGCTTCGTTAGATTGTTCTCCTCACTTATGCATCGTGAGATTTATTAATGACCAAATGAACACCATCAAAGATCCTTAGAACACAGTTTAATTCAGTTTAATGAGAATTTAAGCACAAATATTTAAGTAATTCCCTTTTGATTAAGAGAGTATGCTTTCCAAATATGCCAGTCAGGAAGTGCACATGCTGATATTTGATTTTCTTGTTTGTTCATTTGTCCCTAGATGCTGTCGACAGTACTGAATATCATCATGTTTGAGGAATGCAGGAATCAATGGTCCATGTCCAGACCACTCTTAGGACTCATTCTACTCAATGAAGATGTAAGTCACAAGATAACAAATTCTATTACATAACACTCGTACAAGTCTTCAGAGGGGTCTTTGAGTGTCTGAAGTTTTATATCGTGTAGAAGATACAGATACGTCTGTCCGTCACTGCCAGCACAAGGAAAAAATGAATACCATGCGAGACACCGGCCTTATAAGGGCTCGGTACCTCATTTGAATTTGAAATTGCTTTGACATTCTCTGTGTGATTTCACTGCCTGAACACCCAGGATATGCTAACCTGTGCTGACTTGTACTTCATATTATTAAATAGAATTATAATAATAATTCATTAGGAATTTTCACGATAAAGTTTCTTTCATCAATAATATTCATGATTTAGCTCACTATGTCGATTATCGTCTGAATTGATTTAGGAATATTGTGTTTGGTTGCAGAAAACATTGTTCTATTTCATGAATCAATTTGTATCCATATAATATGCATAACATTTGAAAGTATAGCACCTATTTATAATCTTGAATGGTGTTGAATATAGTTTAATATTATGAACATATAAATATATTAGTGTGATGACATTGTGAGCTTTGGGTTGGGGGAGAGGGGCACAACTGAGTTATGACACCCCCTCCCCTTCTTCTTGAAACCCCATCAGCATAACTTAGATTTCAAAAGAATTGCCCCTTTATTGTGTATTTTTTATTGAAATTATGCCCACACTTCCCCCTTCACAGCATCGTTGAGGATCCTAACCTCCCCTTAATTTTCCAGCTAGGTATTAGCCCCGAGATCACCTCTCTAAGAAAATGCTGTCCTACTGACATCACAGTTGATGACAGTATGTTTTTAAAGTGACTCAGTAACATTGCCGCATATTCTGAAGCAAAATCCTGGATTTAGCTCATGCTGCAATCATAATTATAAACCTTTAGGCCAGTCAGGAATCCCATGACTTTTACAAGCCGATCGCCTGTCTGATTATCAAGATATTTATGATTGGATATCGAAATCAAATTTTGCGTTTTCCTAACCGTTTTCATAACACTACAGTCCATTGAGGAAAATGAGTATTGTAAAACCAGTCACTCAAAGATTTTTACTTTTTTGAGGCATTCCATGATCATTTTGAAGCGCAACTTTTTCAGGTCTTCAATATTACACCATATCACAGACACTGAGAACAAGTAGGACCATGCATCTCAGATTTCACATTGTTAAACAATGCCTTTAATATTTTTAGCAGGAGATAATTTGTATTTCCCTTTTTTTCACACATTTTGTTCAGCATTTCCAAGAGTTCCAGCAGTCTGTAATCAGTGCCCAGCCGATGGAGAAGCAGCAGGACATGCACATGTGCTTCAAGAATCTAATGGACAGCATCGAGAGGAATCTAAGGACAAAGAACAGAGACAGGTGAGAACGCGGCTAAGCCTGGGGGGTGTTTCACAAAGATCCTAAGTCAAACTTAACGCTAAGTTGGACTTAAGAAATATGGAAAGACGTTAGAATCTATGAAAATATTTTGTAAAAGTTATGTTAAGAGGCATAAAATTGTTGATTAAAATCTTCATATTTTCTATTATCAAGGAGATTTCATGTTCTTGATGTGGAATTTATAAATAGTCTAAATACTTGAATTTTTGCTTTGTATTATATTTATTTTAAGGCTACAATTTTTAAGTCCAACTTAGAGTTAAGTTTGACTTAGGATCTTTGTGAAACACCCCCCTGGAGTTTGTGGCTTCAAATGTGCTGGTCAGGGCAGTATCTTATTTGTTTAATTTGTTTAAGGCCATGTAAAAAAATATAGATGTTTAGCGTCCCCACCTGCTTCCTTTTTGGGGGCCTCCTACTTTTTTCTTCTTTTTTTTTTGGAGAAAAAAAACATGAAAAACACTGCTAAAATAGATCTATTTCTGATTTTAAAAAAAAAAAGTTGGCTACCATCTTGAAAAATAGCTCGACTGTCAGGGAAAATGTATCGAGCGGCCATTTTGAGCGGCCATTTTGAAAGAAAAAAAAAGAAAAAAAAGGGTCGCTAAACATGTTTGTGTTTTTATTTGGCCTATTCCTTAACATTAGGAAGGAAAAAAATCATATCAACATGTAATTGATAATATCTTGCTAATCTTTCATTATATATCAAAGAAATATGATGACATTTTGGAGCAGACTTATCAAAAGTGTACTTCTTGTTGGAATATACCAGTCCTACTGTAACTGTTTAATTTGTTCCCCTCTATCTGCCATTATTTCAATCGCAAAGCATTTTGCATGAACTCAAATCATGTCTATTCAATGACCCTTTGTATGTGGCTGTTGAATATAAACAGTGATAGAGCTATCAGGAGTTGATTGTTATCATTGAAACATACGGTTTGTTTTGTGGTAAACACTGATAGGTACTACTCCGAAACAATGACCCTTACAAGGACCTTTTACATAGATTGTAAATCTTTCAGTTTCCGATTTGTTTCTATTACAATGTTCAAATATACTAGCATTGATTTGGACTAAGAGTAAAAATGAGAGATACTGTATGCTCGATAGTCCTTAGTTTATTATGTGACACTGTAACACTGTCACAATATACATCAATAAAAATGGAAATTAAACAAAAAACTGTCACAACATACAACAATAAAAAGACAAAAACCTGTCACAATATACTATACATAGATTGCTCTTCTTTGAGTAAGCTAATATCATTCCTTATGATTCAAATGTACTAGCATTCATTTGGAATCACAGTAGAAGTTTGTGAGACTAGAAGTACAATCAAACCTGTCTATAGCGACCGTCCAAGGGAAACACAAGTGGTCTTTGTAGACAGGTTCCTTTAGTACATGTTTCAATGAGAAACTAAAAATGTGGTCCTTGTAGACAGGTGGTCACTAAAGCAGGTTTGACTGTACAACCACTACTCCACAGTTTGTGATTTGTCCCTTTAATAGACCCGTTTTCTAACATATTAAAATTGTATGCATACTTTTTAAACAAAGTTTATTCTTGACAACTGTAAAGCTTGCCCAAGCCTTGCTCGGCATAGCAACGAGTAATGCATGCAGACTGGATTCAAAGTGTTGTAGTTCATTCATTAATAACAGGATAATGGAATAACTCCTCACTAGGTCCACAGGAAAGAAACATGCATGAATTTGAATAAGTCAGTAAACCGGTCTATTGTAACCTTGTATCACTCAAAGCTTGCTGACAAGTTCCATCACAATGTTAATATTTACTAGCATTGATTTGGATCAAAGTAGAAGCCTGATAGTCCAAAGGTTGTGTGTCACATTGTTTGCTTTTAATTGCAATGGAATATTTTTTTCATTATTGGACTGATATATCATATCAAAAGCACACTATACTACAATGCAGCCATTCCAAAGCAATATTTTTAGCCATTTCCGTGTATCCTCGTAAGTTTATTCCAATTTGGAAGGGAAAAAAAATCGAGAATTCAAAACAAAACAAAATTCTCCTCAACACATACCAACACAATGCATTACCTAAGTACATTTGTAATTAACTCTTTTGTTATAAAAGAATGAAGTTCCTTTTGATAGTACAACATTTCTCTTATATCACAGCCAGACTAGCAAAAGATTTAGAGTCATTTTCTGAGCTATGTTTTAGTACTTCATTTACAACTGATAGAGAAGTATCATGGCCAGATGAGATCGAAAATAAAAATTACATTTTTTTTTAAAGCACTGTACTGTCCTGTCAGCATCAGCTTCCTATTGTTAGAGCAAGAGAATGTGAAAAATAAAGTGTGAACTTTGACCTCGAGATGGTCTCTTACCAGCAAGTATTACGTCCGTGTTCTTCTCTCTTGTCTCTGTTGGCATCCCCCATTTTTGTCTCGCCTGCATAGCAAAAAAGCGAGACATAGGCGCCGCTTTTCCGGTGACGGCGGCGGCGACGGCGACGGCGGCGGCGACGGCGACGGCAACGGCGACGGCGGCGTCAACATCAAAACTTAACCTAAGGTTAAGTTTTTGAATTTTTGATATAATTTTGAAAGTATAAGTTCTTAGTCAATGAAACTTTGACTATAGGGTAATCAAGTATCCCCAATCATGTGAGTAGAATTTCAGATCACAAAGTCAAGGCCAAAGGTCATTTCAGGTCAACAGACTTGGACTATGTTGTAGCATCATCATTGAAAACTTAACCTAAGGTTAAGTTTTTGAATTTTTGATATAATTTTGAAAGTATAAGTTCTTAGTCAATGAAACTTGGACTATAGGGTTATCAAGTCTCCCCAATCATGTTAGTAGAATTTCAGGTCACTAAGTTAAGGTCAAAGGTCATTTAAGGTCAACAAACTTAGACTTTGTTGTGGCATCAACATCAAGATTTTCAAAATGCTTCTTCTTCGTTATTTTTCAACCGATTTTGATTCTGATTGTTTCATATGATAGGGCTAGGAGGGGGATTTAAAATTCTACACAGAATCGTGAAATTCATTATCTATGCTAATTTATGCAAATTTATTCGAAATCACAAAAAAGGCTTCTTCTCCTTCATTTCTAGACCGATTTTGATTTGGTTTGCTTTATATTGTAGAGCTAACTTTGGTACACTAAATATAGGGATGTCAGACGCTCGCGCTGCAATCCTGAAATCGAGCCATCAATGTGCGTACGAGCCAACGGTGATTGTAGTCGAAATAAAAACATGCAATCTTTAAAAATTCATTAAAAATCAAAATTAGCAGGAAAGAACTAATTGATTAAGAATTACCGTAGATTAAAGTTGTATTCCAATATTGGAAGCATTTTCTTCACAAGTAGAATCGTAGAATCAATCAAAATATGGCAGTAAAGATGAGCTCTAATTCGCCCATTGGCCCTTTGCAAGCGTTTGAAAGGCATTGTGGCAACCATGGCACTGCTTTTCTGTGACTCTCTGAAAAACTGCGCATGTTTACATCAAAATCTGGAGGTGATCCTGGGGTCACACAATGCCCAAATTTGGACATGCCATTCATGAAACTTGAGAAAATAATCCATGCGCATTGACTTTTTTGCCTACCCCATACTTTTAATATATTTGAGCAGTAAAAAAAAGTTCCAATTTATAGCGATCTTTTTCTTATAAAAATGAACTTTTTGCAAAAGTCAATGTTAGTATATTTATAAGTGATATTCAAGCTATCTTTGAGCCAAAAATCTAAGGGAAATTCATTCAGGATCATCTCCAGATAATCACAAACTTCCGATGTATACTACCCAAGACTGAACAACCGCAAGTCTTGACACTCGCCCTCAACCCCTGGTGATTCTGTGCTGAACACGTACGGACCGAACGAAATATTTGCAGCTAGAAACTACTTTCCATGGATAAATTGAGAATTTTGATCGACTACAAACGTTGAATATATGTTTTTCATAATTAAAGACTCCATTATTAAAGCAATAACTCAGTATTTATTATAGAAAAAGAAGTTGAAATGTTGAATGTGTGTACGAGTGAAATGCCGGGAGGAAGTAAAAATGAAAGAAAAGCGTGATGTTATCATCAAGCCGCAATGGCCACGTGCGCGCACGTGGAAATTTCCATTGTAAGCGCCGGCATGTGGCTCTTCTCCTAAGTGTACAAACTCCCTCTTTAAAAAAAGGATAAAATGCAAGAAATTATTAAAACAATGTTTCAAGGGAAACTAAACACTGTTTCGAGGGAAATTACGTAGAAATGAGCAATTCTAGTGACTCAGCTGTAATTGTAAATATACAGGTGTTATTCTCCTAATACATTTGTAACATTACAAGAGGTTTTCTGGACATTTACCATATTTGTTTTCCTTTATCAAAAAGCAATTTTACATGTACTTGGAATTGATATATTTTTCCACCATGACTGCCAGAATTTTAATCCAAGTTTACATTGAAATATCATCTTATATTTGTATCGCTGATTATTTGAAAATCTTTACTTGAAAATCAGCGATCCTCCAGATCCTCAAATCGATCCTCAAATTTTATCAGGAAACATTTTTCCTGTGATATATTTTTTTTTTTAAAATCTTCGTTTTTCTTTGTTTTTCTTTGTTTGTTGCCATGGCAACCTTATATTTTAATTTTAAAAATGTTGTGGAAAGATGTCCCTGCCATTATCTTGGAATGCAAAGTGTTTTGAGTAGCAATTTGATCTGGAAAGTAAATACCGGTATATTAATTTTTAAATATTTTCTTATTTTCTTTGTTTTGTTTCCATGGCAACAATATATTTAATTTCAAGGTTTCTCTTAAAAATGTTGATAAAAAGAATATAATGAAGAAAAGTTCTGTTGAAATTTCAATGAGAAACAAGATATATTTTTTGAGATATGGCACATCAAACAATGCTTGCAATGTTGAGGTATGTACTCTTTACTATGTACTTAAATTACACTCGGTGCCATGCTTACATTGTAATTTCCTATGCAAAAACTTCAGGAAATACCCCTAAATAAAAACATTAAAAAATTAATATCTCGAGAATCGATTTATATTTTGACTCCATTTTTTTTCCATATTGAATGATAAATTGTGTTCTCCAAATACAGTGCAAAATTGTCATGATTTAATGGACTTCAATTTTTAGTCTAACATCCCTACTAAATATCTACACAGAATTTTGAAATTGTTCTCCATTAATTAATTATGGTAATTTATGCAAAAAAAATTCCAAAAATAACAAAAATTGTTTCTTTTCCCTCATTTCTTGACCGATTTTGATTTGGTTTGCCTTATCTGGTAGAGCTAAATTTGGAACACTAAACTTCTACACAGAATTGTGAGATTTTGCTCCATTGATTATTTATGGTACTTTATGCAAATGAAATGAAATTATGTACCTTCCAGGGCATCAAATTTTTATTTTTTGACCAGTTCAAAAGTGTACCACATAAAATTTACGATATTTGTTGTTGCGAGATGCGGATGAGCGCTACGTCACTGACGTTCTGGTTTATCATATTGAATTGCGTTATGCAGGCGAGACCGCCGAGAGCGTTTCTCTTGTTCCCCCTATTTTGTAGTTCATTTTGGAGTTACGAACTTGTTAATTTGATTACTCATTATTCCTAAGTATTCATTTGAGGTGTTCACACTTGTACAATCATTTCTTTTTAGTGGACCCCTCTGTTTCCAACATGTATTTCTACGTTTGTTTTAAATGCTTATAATTGATTTGTAATGTGTTGTTAGAAACATGAATAAATTAAAATTGAAATTGAAGGATATATTTCTTTTTATTTTCTGTTCAGATTTACCCAGAACCTGTCTGTATTCAGAAGGGATGTCAACGACTCTCTGCGGACATCAAACACGTCTGGTAACAACGGAGACGGGAGCACGGGAAGCAACTCGACAGTGATGGTGGACATGATGAGCTAACACAGAATGAATGCATACGGGACTAAAGGAAGTCATTCAGAGTCCGCATGCAGTTCCGGCTGTCACTGATCAACCATAGAGTAATATATGTGGCCGTGGATGGATGGTGATTAGGTGTGGATGGAACCCAAATGGAATTGGTGGAAAGCTACGAATAACAGCATATGTGGAACTACAGAGGTCGTGCATTCAAAGATGGATAGCTACAGAAAAGAGTATACGTGGGACTACAGCGGTTGTACAGCCATTACTAGTGGATAGCTACAGTGGAAAGCATACATGGGAGTTCAGGGGTCATGCAGCCATTGGTGGATAGCTACAGTAGACAGCATACATGGGACTACCAAGGTCGTGCAGCCATTAATGGATAGCTACAGTAGAGAGCATACATGGGACTACACAGGTCATGCATTCAGAAGTTGATAGCTATAGAAAAGAGCATACGTGGGACTACAGGGGTCATGCAGCCATTAGTGGATAGCTACAGTAGAGAGCATACATGGGACTACACAGGTCATGCATTCAGAAGTTGATAGCTATAGAAAAGAGCATACGTGGGACTACAGGGGTCATGCAGCCATTAGTGGATAGCTACAGTAGAGAGCATACATGGGACTACAAAGGTCATGCATTCAGAAGTTGATAGCTATAGAAAAGAGCATACATAGGACTAATCACTACAGCGGTCGTGCAGCCATTAGTGGATTACTACAGAAAAGAGCATACATAGGACTACGGGACTACAGGGGTCATGCAGCCATTGGTGGATAAATACAGGAAAGAGCATACATGGGACTACAAAGGTTGTGCATTCAGAAGTAGATAGCTATAGAAAAGAGTGTACATGGGACTACAGGGGTCATGCAGCCATTAGTAGATAAATACAGGAAAGAGCATACATGGGACTACAGGGGTTGTGCAGCCATTAGTGGATTACTACAGGAAAGAGCATATATGGGACTAGTATCAGGGGCCGTGCAGCCATTAATGGATTACTACAGGACAGGGCATATGTGGGGCTACAGGGGTCGTGCAGCCACTAGTGGATAGCTATAGTAGAGAGAATACGAGGGACTTCAGAGGTCTTGCAGTAAGTAGTGGATAACTACAGAAAAAACAACATACTATTTAACTAACATGGCAATGCAATCATACTTAACATGTTCAGAACTGTAATCATGGGACGTTGGGATTTTTTTTTACACATGTGCGTTACGTTTCGCTTGGTGTAACACAATTTGAATCATGTGCTATTATGTAGGTGAATTTACTTTTTTCTTTCATCGATGTTCACTCTTCTAACCGTATAAAATGACCTTATGTGAAAGGGTTTTATGAGGGAAGTTTGGTAGGGAACAATCTGAAAAGATTTCCCAGGTAACAGCACACCTTCATTTCCATCCGTCTCTAGGACCTTTTGTTATTCTAAATTAATACAGAGAAATCTGTTTCCTATATTGTGATCATATCTGTTGTACACTGGATCTAAAATGTTGTCCTTGTGAAAATTGCAGTGGGTCCATTCTTATGCTGCAAATTAACATGTAAGACTCTTTCATTATGCAACTTCATATTTGAATATCTTCTTTTCTTTTTGTCTATAATTTGCCAATGCCTTAATGTAATTGAAGAATGTGAAATGCCATCTCTTTCTGTCCTTGCTTTGAATAATTACAAATCACAGGCAATTTACAGACAGAACTTGTATATTCAGTGTTGAGAACACTTTCCTTGGGATGTCCATGTAAACTCAGATTCTTTTGCTATATGTTTGTGGGGGTTTGTCAGTAAGGCTCATAGAAACAAAGTTTTGTATTTGCTCTGGTTTCGTACATATGATGGGAAGTTAAATTTGCAGTTTGGCATGATAGTTTGGTGGGTTTGGGGACATGTAGCATACTTCTTTCTCAAAAAATTGCAAGAGACATGTCTCCAGTTTGAAAATACTTGGTAAATTATTATCAGTAAACACATGCAACTAAGTTTTTGCTCTGGTAACTATACATTATACATTACAGGTAGTAGAATTGGCATTGTGACGTGATACCTCATTGAAATTTGTGATTTATTGCAAATTTTGTATACTTGTTGTACACAAATTCATGAGGAGCCATGGTTCCTGTAACCCTGTTTAAAATCAAGAGGGTTTATAATTCATTATAAATTAAGTCTACAGGAGTACCAGGGTGGTACACACACACAAATTCAAAATTGGAAAATTGATAAATATGGAAGGAGTACGAACGGGGCCCTGTTGCACAAAACTTACCATTGATGGTAACTTTGCCATCGATGGTAACTACCATGAAAACCTTGATTTTGATTGGCTGTTGAGCCCTGTTACCATGGTAGTTACCATCAATGGTAAGTTTTTTGCAATGGGGCCCTGATGTATGTGAAGCACAAAGTCCATTGTGGTTGGGCTCTAGTGCTTGCTTAAGGGCTCTAGTTGCTTGCTTAAGAGCTCTACCGCTTGCTTAAGGTTCTAGATGCACCATGGTGCATTGCAATCTGGGTCATATTTTGAAGCAGTTTCAAACTTTCAAAAAAGGTTACCCGGTATGACTATTATTATATAAAGTATATTTAGGTTGTGAACAAATATTAATCTGTTGCTGATTTTCAAACCTGTACAATAGCAATTCAAACCTGTCTCTTTTATATGTTTAAAACTCTTGTGGGCCACACTGAGTATCATAGACAAAATACCATTAGAATTAGATGCACTGCAGAAGGGCACAATTCCAAATTTGGGATAAGATTTTAAAATATTTCAGTTTTTTTCTGGAAATCATAAAGAAATCTAAAAGAGAATCTATAACATATCACAGTTAACAGTTTAGGTAAAACATGCACTGAAATGTATTATATAAACGTAGTCCAAGAAGGATTCAAGGATGAAAACTTTAAATTGCTTATATTGCTTAAAATTTCCACCAGCCACATATCTGTTCACATTCTTTTTTTCTACTGTTCTACTCAAATGTTCTACTCGTGCAGTGAGTATAACAAAATTAATCCATTTTCGACTTACAGCATCAGGGGAAACTTACAGAACATTGTGGAGAACACAAGCTACCTGAGTAATTCAAAGGGGAAAAGGAAATTACTGAAAGGACGTTATTGTGGGTATGATATTATGGACAATACCTGTTTTAAGTTCATGTACGCATTTCAACTTTTTATTTTCCTGAGTGATGAATGATAAGCAGCTGGCGTGAAATCTAAACTAAATTTGTGTCTCGTCTGCATAAAAGTATCCTCTGTGTTTGTACGTATTCTGAGGATTCACAAATGTAGACTTGAGCAAACCAACATGTCACCTTTTGTCAAGTTTTAGAAGGTTCTGTTTGCATTGAAACAAGTGGACAAAATCGGAGTAATATGAAATGATGCTTTCTAAATCTTTTAAAGTTCCTTATCACAAAGCCAATGATAACAATTATTTTCATTTAGTCACCATAACTAAAACTCTTAAAAGTGCTCTGCATTTTTTTAATTGGTACTTGATTATGAAATATGGAAAAGAAATGTAGCGGAGAAGTTGTGAAGGCAAGGAATATAAATGCACAGAGTGCAAAATGCAAAATTATATAAAAATAGATAATATTAATGCAATATCCATTCAGAATCTACTCAAATGTTCTACTCGTGAAGTGAGTATAACAAAATTAATCCATTTTCGACTTACAGCATCAGGGGAAACTTACAGAACATTGTGGAGAACACAAGCTACCTGAGTAATTCAAAGGGGAAAAGGAAATTACTGAAAGGACGTTATTGTGGGTATGATATTATGGACAATACCTGTTTTAAGTTCATGTACGTATTTCAACTTTTTATTTTCCTGAGTGATGAATGATAAGCAGCTTGCGTGAAATCTAAACTAAATTTGTGTCTCGTCTGCATAAAAGTATCCTCTGTGTTTGTACGTATTCTGAGGATTCACAAATGTAGACTTGAGCAAACCAACATGTCACCTTTTGTCAAGTTTTAGAAGGTTCTGTTTGCATTGAAACAAGTGGACAAAATCGGAGTAATATGAAATGATGCTTTCTAAATCTTTTTATTAAAGTTCCTTATCACAAAGCCAATGATAACAATTATTTTCATTTAGTCACCATAACTAAAACTCTTAAAAGTGCTCTGCATTTTTTTAATTGGTGCTTGATTATGAAATATGGAAAAGAAATGTAGCGGAGAAGTTGTGAAGGCAAGGAATATAAATGCACAGAGTGCAAAATGCAAAATTATATAAAAATAGATAATATTAATGCAATATCCATTCAGAATCGATGAAACCACAGAAAAAAGTTAGGTTGATTGGTCCAATATAATTTTTTTTTGATGGAGGGGGAGGGGGGATATATTTGTTTCTGTAGAAAGGAAACCGTGATGAAAGAGTTGTGTGGGTTATTATCAAAGTGTGTCACTGGCCATTGTCACATTTGTATCGGTTTAATGTTCAATGTTTACAGCATCTAGTAATATTTTACAATCATAATACTCTAGTATGAAACGAGCATTGGACTGTTGGAGGTAGTCAATAGCGAAAACTGATTTCAGGATGTCTGTTTAAAATCAAATTTTAATTTGAGTAGTAAGATATTGCAGAATTACAAAGTACATTTCTTATTACAAATGTACCTGCCTGTACAGAAAGACCACATGTCAATGATATGATTCAGCAATCATTAGCAAAGTCTGATGCATCGCCATAAAGGAATCTATGAATGCCAGAGTACAGTATTTGCAAGCTTGCAATCCTACATTGTGTATTATAATTTTCTTTTCTTGCTTTCTATTTTTTCTTTCTTTTTTTGAAATAACAAATTAATTTATATTAAAGTAGAGTAAATAAGTGACAAGTTTAGTAACAGAAACAAACAATTTCTGGCAAATATTCACTAAATAACCCTTGAGTGATTAGCAAAGCAAGTTGGTCTATCAGGCAAGCGATTTATTCATTTTTGCAATATACTTGCCTGAACTGGACAGTGAAACGGTAATGAGGATTATCTATAAAAAAAAGAGACTCAGCTAATTTGGCCAAAGATTCTTGTAAAAAAACTATCTAGGTCTCTGGACATTGCATTATGTAACATCTAACATCAAGTGAGTGGGTGTGAGATATCTGCATGTTGTTCAGTTTTGTCAAAGGTCAAGAGTTTAAGCAAGAGATATTTGAAGTTTGGATTAGACAGCGATTTACCTACCTACCCTAGATTAACTTTCCCCGGAAAATGAGCAAGATGCATTTCAAATTCGTCAAAATTTATTTTATTTTTTATTTTTTATTCACACAACTGCCCCACTCCAGTACATGTTAAGTCTTTCTACGTAATGCTAGAGTACAAAATCTGATATAACCTTACGTTTATTGTTTTATGGCGTGTAATAGAAACGAAATTGACCATGGGGTCATGCCAAAACCCAAAATTTATGTGATGTGTTAAGATTACAAATCTTCTGTGTAAACACTGAATGATGGAAATGCCCCAAAATGGAACCTTTATGTTTTATATGTGACTAAGTTTTGTTAATTCCCCTCAAAGGATTTTGTTCATGTTCAAGAAATTGAAGGCCAAAAAATGAGTTCTATCATGTTGCAGTGAGACTGTTGAATAACATTATTAACTTCTGATTTAGGGAATATAATAAAAGAAGTTTGATACTTTCATTTGTAAGAATATTTGTACAAACATTTGTGAAGAGAATATGAATAAAATTTGGAGAAATGTTGCCTTTTGCAAAATTTTGGAGTCATGGTATGATGTCTTTTAGCTGGTTGAGGGAGATCATGATGACGTTGACGAGGAGGAGTAGGATAAGAATGATGGTGGTGGTGATGAGGAGGAGGAGGAGGAGGAGGATAAGAATGGTGATGATGATGATGATGAGGAGGAGGAGGATGATAAGAATGATGGTGGTTGTGATGGTGATGATGATGATAAGAATGATGGTGGTTGTGATGAGGAGGATGATGATGATGATAAGAATGATGATGGTTGTGATGCTGATGATGAGGAGGAGGATAAGAATGGTGATGATGAGGAGGAGGAGGATAAGAATGATGGTGGTTGTGATGGTGATGATGATGATGATAAGAATGATGGTGGTTATGATGGTGATGATGAGGAGGATGATGATGATAAGAATGATGATGGTTGTGATGCTGATGATGAGGAGGAGGATAAAAATGATGGTGGTGGTGATGGTGATGGTGATGATGATAAGAATGATGATGGTTGTGATGCTGATGATGAGGAGGAGGAGGATAAGAATGGTGATGATGATGAGGAGGAGGATGATAAGAATGATGGTGGTTGTGATGGTGATGATGATGATGATAAGAATGATGGTGGTGATGATGAGGAGGATGATGATGATAAGAATGATGATGGTTGTGATGCTGATGATGAGGAGGAGGATAAAAATGATGGTGGTGGTGATGGTGATGGTGATGATGATAAGAACGATGATGGTGGTGATGATGAGGAGGAGGAGGGTAAGAATGGTGATGATGATGAGGAGGAGGATGATAAGAATGATGGTGGTTGTGATGCTGATGATGATGATGATAAGAATGATGGTGGTTGTGATGATGAGGATGATGATGATGATAAGAATGATGATGGTTGTGATGCTGATGATGAGGAGGAGGATAAAAATGATGGTGGTGATGATGATGAGGATGAGGAGGAGGTAAGAGATGATGAAGATAATGAGGAGGAGAGTAGGATGATGACAATGAAGAAGATGTGATGATGCACTACCCCCTCATCAGCATGATGCGGCCTCCTACTGGGTCTCTCTTACTATGGAACTTGTGCATATTTGTACTTGCATGGACACTCATTTTATTGTATATGGTCGATGTGAGACAACACAAACTTTGCACCTTGGCACTTTCCTTGGGAACATGACATAATTGATGACATCCATCCTAGTGTACCGGTATATAGCTTCTAAGGAGCTGTTTGGGATAACTGCAACAAGTAGCAAGTAACAAGGTGGTGCATGGTGATGGTGATTATGATGACAACTTTTGAAAGATATAGTCTAGATCTCCCCCCCCCCCCCCCTAAAAAAAATGAGAAAATGAAGAAGAAAAATTGCTGACTTACATTATATACATAATACACTATTTTTCTCAAAATTGTACATCTTAAGAGATTTATTTCATTATTGGTTTCCCGTTTTCCTAGATCCTCCACTTCGTCCCAGGTCAGTGATTCAGCCTAGTATCGTGTGTGTAGGCTACTGTAGTGTAACGTACATGTACGTGCCTCGTTGAGATAGGAGCTGCGTGCTGAGCATCGAGCCTAGCCTAGTCGGGATTACGCACATGTTGTTATCGTGACAGAGTGTCGTCTGCAAGCTGACGTGGAATACACCGTACAAGTGAGACTTCTTGTTAACTTTGATTCTTCTGTCTAATTTCAACAAGGAAACGTAAACTCAACAACAATGCCTGGCGAACAAAATACAGAATTCCCTAGTGTAAGTACCTAATCTGAATTAGCATGTTTTATTAGTCGTTTCAATGCTTAAAAAGAAACGCCGTTTGTCCAGCTTGGCATTGGCTTATCGACCTGCCACGCCACTCAATCAGTCCCAAACCTGCCGTGACCGGTGGCGTCTATGCAACAATTGCAAGGTAAAATGTCGTAACTCTGCGAGCTTTATGTTCAACCAGAAACATTCGCAAGTTTGACAAGTGCTTCAGAATCACTTATTAAAAAATTTCCATGCCATGATATAGTCTACATGTAGATCTGGAATATATTAATTAAATATAACTGATACAATTGTGATTTGGGGGAATTCATGAAATCTTAAGTGGTAGAAATTTGTTTGTTTACAATTTTTGACAGTTTATGAAATTAGAGGTCTAGACCCCTATGTTCATGTTTTTTTTAATTCGAGTATTATTCCACTCATACCTTGATGATGTGTAGCTTATCAAATTGAAAGTCATTTGCAATTTTGCATTTTTGTGGTTTAATTTTTTTTGTGAAAATAAATGTGAATGATTGGTAAAAAGAGCAGGATGATTTGAGAAAATGTACATGTAGACCTATGTGCTCTAGACTCTCTAGGCCTAGTCTAATATTAATATTAATAGTCACTCATAATTATGTCATTTGTCATGAGCTCAGAATATTTGTGATAGTTACATGTGTATGCATGGGTTTCTCCTGTGATATACATGTATGTGCAGACATGTTAAATCAGGTTACTTAGACCCTGTTTACAGTGAGAAAATTGCGGGGCCGGGCAAGGCCGCGCAATTGGCCGCGCATTTGGTGCGTTTACAGTGAGAAATTGCGGGGCCAGGCCGCGACCTGGCCGCGGCCGAGACTACCTCCAGAGCAGGGCCAAATGCGCGGCCAGTTTGGCCTCGCATTTGGCCTTTTGCCCTGTTACAGTGCGAGGCTAGGCCGCGGCCAGGCCACGGCCTGGACCGGCCTTTTGCTCACTGTAACAGGAGTCTAATTACTATACACTGACCTTCCAATGACCCACAATGTATTCGCTCCATATAGTTATGACCCCAAGGTGCTGGCTGCACATGGCATTGTTGGCGGCGGGGGGGGGGGGGGGGGGGGGGGTCATATGATCTGTTCATGTTCTTCCCCCTCTCTACTTTTATTTTGTTTTTGTTGTTGGTGTATCATGTTTATGTGTTTTGATCTTGCCTTTTTAAATATTTGGCAAGTTCACCACCCCACCCCACCCCTTCCCTGTCAAACTCGAAGCATATCTTACTGGATCACATGAACCCGAACATTCAGCCAAAAGTACTTAGTTAACAGCTTGATTAATTTGCTTACCATTACCAGTTTTGCTTCATCAACAGCTTTGAACTTCAGAAATATTTTACTAAAATACATCAGGTACTGATAGAAAAGTCTATTTACATAATAAGGTCCGTGCAGCTTTGCAAGATTATTATTGATTTAGTACTAGGGGCAACTCTGGGGTGTGGCAAAGGAGGGCAGGGGTCCAATTCTCTAAAAGCAAGAAAAAAGAAGTCATCAGGTTTTAAAGGTATAGACCAGTTCTGGTCTTGCAATTGCATTGTAAAAGAAACGTTGTGAAATCGACCAGAAAAGGTTGATCATCTAGCATAAGAATTTGTGTGTATTGCAAGGTTCTGGAATCATCAAAATGATAAGAAATTTAGCCAAGTCTTGGTAAAGTTACAAACACTGTACACAGAAAGATGTATATGGGACTACACGAACACGTGGCGTAAAAAACATACCCCCCAAGTTTTACGAGTTACATGACATATTTAGAATATAAAGGCATTTGAAGAGCCATGCTTTTCAGGGAACATGCTTTATCTGATGTTCTTCCACACTTGCATAATAAGAATGATAACGCTCACAAATTATTTTTCACCTCTTCCCAGAACTCAACCTTCTCTTTAACAACCAAAAGTCTCTGACAAGCAACAAAAACAAAAATACTTAGGCAAGGGGAGGGGTCCAATGCACAAAAATTCAAGTGAAAACGGGGGTCTGGGCCGTCATGACCCCTTTTACCCCCCAACCCTAGATCCAATTCTGAATACCATCTACATATAGTACTTTGACTATTACCTTTGTGCCATACAGTATTATGTAGATCACTGCTTATCTCTTTTCTACACAAATTCTGGGTCATAGTTGATGATTAACTTTGCTTTTAAATATTATATAATCATTGCTTTTTAGAGTGGTGTGATAATGTGTCGGACCAGTCGCAAGTCTTCAAGCTACTAACATGTACATGTACATGTACATGTACATGTTTATTATAATCTGTCAGTATGAGAAGTTAATATATTTTTTGTCCGATTTTGATCTTGATTTTGAAATATCTCAAAAGTGTTATCATTAATGAGTGCTGAGCTACATGAAATCAATGTTTTATTTCAGAAGTACATAATTCAACTTATTTGGGGTTCCTCTTCCAAAAATAATCACCTAATTATACTGGGACAGATTTTTACTTTTAAAGGGTTAAAGGTCATCGATCACGTGACTTACCTCTCTCAACCTGTTCATATCTTATGAAGATAAGGAGGTAAAACAAATGTTTACATGACTATTTTTAGTGTATTAAGTTTGAAGTTTTTGAGCAATGATCATTATCATCTTGATGTTACATTTCTTCTAAAATGGACTTATTTATGGTACATCCAAAGGTAATTTTTTCCCAATAGAGAAGGAGAAATATTCAATTTCAGGCTTTTTAAAATTGAGCCTTTGTTGCAAAGTGGTTGGTCACTTGGTCAAATTGAAACCTCCTTTATGTAATTTTCATAATTGTTTCCGTCTATGCTTTCTTATTTATAAATGAATGCAAAGTAAATATTCATTTTTAAATTAAAAAAGAAAGGGACTTTGCATGTTTCCAGTATACACAGGGAGTCAGGGGATTTAAATAAAGTTTGTATTTCATGTGGAGATTCTAATAGGTAACTTCTCTGATTTCTCTGTCCATCTCTCTCTTGCTCTCTCTCTATTTCTCTTTCCTCTTTCATATTGATATTCAGCTTCCTAAAGGAGAAATTTAAATCATATTTTTATTCTGTGGTATATTGTTTTATTTAATCATCTACAACCAACCAGCAAAAAAATATTGCAACAAATGGCAATCCATTTTAAGTCAGCATACACACATTATCCTAGGCAGTGACTTCTTCCTCGGTTTAAAATAAATAAATTATGCACTGTTGCCTGCTTCAGTTATATTCAGTTTGAGTGGTATGTAGACCAAATTGGCTTGTCATAGAGGCCCAAGGTGAAAGTAAATTATGAGCGCAAAACAAAACTTTTATGTAGCTTTACTTTCTGAGAGAAGCATTTAATACAACCAGCAAGTACATGTATAGAGCATCGCAGCTACATGTATCTATACTTTGGCTTCTTGGCAGTTCAAACTCCTCGTTCAAAGCCGGCAGATAGCAACATTTGCACCTTTTATTAACTAAAGTATTATTACCGGTAGATTGATGTTTATCTTACATGTGTATGCATAAACCCTATAAAAAGAACTTGATTGTCAATGTACAGCACATTTGCAGACTAAATTGCCTTGAACCATGGTTGAACTTTCATTCAACTGCACTGTTACTCAATAAAGTAATCTTTTTATTTACATTCTTTATTTAGTGTTTAATATCTTCCTGATTATTTCCTACTACTAGTCAGGTGGGGATCGTACGATTGTACCCTTTTAGTTTAGTTTAAAATGTATTTTTAACTCGTACCCTCTTTTGCCATGAACTCAAGGGCCCGAATTCACAAAGCAAGGTTTGAGCTCAGACCAAGGTTTGAGCTCAAACCTCCTTTTGTTCTTTACAAACCAGGTTTGTAAAAAACGCGTAAAACGCGTCATATGACGTACGAAAACCAAGGTTTGAGCTCAAACCTCCTTTGTGAATTCGGGCCAAGGTGTCTACATGTGATGTGTACGTGGCATGGATGTGAATGATTTTCACCTTCTAGACAAATTTCCCCCCCCCCCAAAAAAAAAAAAAAAAAAATAAATAAATAAAAAAAATAATAATAATAATAATAAATAAATAAAATAGAATAAAAAAAATTAAAAAATAACTAACTAAATAAATAAATGTAAATGCATTAATGAATGAATGACAAATGAACAAAGAATCAACTAATAATAATTGGAAAAAAAAAGATTTCTTAAAATTTACTATAGTAGCCTACTTGATTTTTGTCTAAATTTACAAGAGGCAACAATGAAGCAAGCGCCATTTAGATTACTTTTAAGAGAAAACTGAATACCCATCGAAAAACAAGTGTCTTTCTCACTGAATATCTTTTCTTTCTGTTTTATTGTAAGCACTATCAGAGTATTTTTGTTATTAAATTTAATATGTTTACTGTCAGAACCTTGAGCACCATCTGGGTAGATACATGTACATGTATGTTACATATATTATAAATGTCTGCATTATTTTTTAGTACAGTCAAATATCATTTGCTGTGATGACACATGCATACGTAGCACCCATGGGTTATATCTGTTGACACTATACAAAGCCTAAAATCAAACAAACAGCATTTACCTCAAATTAGAATATTAATATTAATAATGATGGATAAACAGAATATTAAAATTAAAACGCTGAGATAACAATTGAGGAATGCTGATTTTAATGTATTCTAATAATGAATTGCGGTCTATTAAAAAGTGATTGATTGTGATATTTACATCGTACATGTACATGCAGTCATTTACTAAAAAAAGAGGACATCGCCCTGTACATTTCATATATGCAGATTGAGTAGTAATTTGATGAATTAAACGTGAACTCTGCAGAGTTGTGTACACAGTGCCGATCACCCTATGATAAGAGTACTTGGGTTTTATAATACTCAGTGTGTACTTTGTACTATGCCTTCCATTTAGGGAATGATCAACGATCGATCAAGAGATACCATATGAATACTATCAGTAGATAATGTTTGTTAACTTGACATTATAATAATAATAGTGGGGTCTCATATAATTGCCACTCATGGGGCTCCATTATTATTATCCTGGCTTTAGCATGGCTGCCATTACAGCACTTGTGCATTTCAAGGAACTAATTCCTGCCAGGTAGCCATTTACATCACCTGGGTGGAGTGTGGCAAATATAGATTAATGTCTTGCCAAAAGACATGAGTGCTACGACAGGGATTCGAACCCGTACCTTGTGGTTCACAGTCCAGAAACTTATTCACTGGACCACAACACCTCTACATTCTGATTATAAACATTATGAAGTTCAATCAAAAATTTAAAATCTGATTGCTGAATAATTGTTTTGTAAAAATAATGGTAGATGATGTATACTATGTACATAGTACATGTACATTGCCAACAATTGGTCTTGGATTTGAGTTTATTTAGCAACGGATTTGTGTCCTGCTCCTAGTAAATTCATGCCTATTTTTTGTGCACAAGACCTTTTGCCTGCTTTTATTTTTATTTTTTTTGGGGGGGGAGGAATGAAAATTTAGATTTCCCTGAGGAAATGTTGTTACCCTTCCTTTTCTCCCTTTCAAAAGTTCTATGAAATACATAATAATAATAAATACTAATATTGGATATTTTGAATGCACATATCCACAACGCAAGGTGCTCAATGCGCTCCAAAATTATGCTTGCTCTGCTGAGCCATCGATTACCGTGCTCCCAGCATTCAATGGATTCCTTCCTACCGATACCCATTTAATACCTGGATGGTGAGTGTCAAATGTAGATGTTTGCTGTAGTGTGAATTGCACGTGCTGGATTGTCTCCACAGCAAAATGAAAAAATGATATATTTACATTTGAAAACCAGTAACTTTCCCTTTAATTAATTTTGCTGTTTCAGAGGTAAAGGCACTCATCAAGGGCTTTGGGCTGACCCGAGAACTTCAGTATGATATAATGGGAAGACTTGAACATGAGATGAACAAACGGCTGAAGGCCACTCTCAATTCCACAGAAAAATGAGAAAATGATACATTAACCTTCGAAAAACATTAACTTTCCCTTCAATAAATTTTGTTCTTTAGGAGGTAGATGCACTCATCAAGGGCTTTGAACTGACCCGAGAGCTTCAGTATGATATCATGGGAAGACTTGAAGATGAGATGAACAAAGGTCTGAAGGCTGCTCTCAATGCCGAAGCCAAGATCAAGATGTTGCCAACATATGTCACATCGTTACCTGATGGAACAGGTAGGTTTGCCTAACAACCAAGTAATAATAATAATTTTATAGCGCGTTTCAGGACCGCAGGCCCTCTCAAAGCGCTTTACAATGTACAATGTTTACATAATTACTGGAAACATTCATCAAAAAGGTCAGTTTTCAGCGATCTCTTAAAAACTTCCACATCAGTCATGGACTCACTGATTACTGTAATACCGTAGACATTCATGTGCAAGAAATTATAAGTACTATAGTCGAGATGTTAATATAAATTTGATACAACAAATGATCACAATACTCAACTTTGGGAATTTGCGAAAGTCTCTCGCAATTAAAACTGCTGTCATTAACAGTTTATGACGATTTTGTGTAGCGGATGTTTTGGTTTTACAATACTTGCTACATGTAATTGCCTAGACCTGAGTTTTAACCCACCTATAGTTCAACAACCTGTTGCTCCTCAGTTCTGAGCTATAGTTTGCAATGGGACTAAACATTTCAATTTATATATGAAAATTGAATAAATGAAATGAATAATTTACTGAGCAATAAAAGGCAAAAATTGAGTAGTTGCCATGAAAGATGAAACAAACAACAATAGCATTGGTCCAATGAAACCCTAAATGTGATAGGATGGATGGCCAATGTTGGGGGATAGGAACTTTAGAGAAGTCCCAAGAGTCCCATGTCTGTATTATTAAAGGCAGGAGCTACTCTACATGAACTTGAAGTCATCATATTCTTTTCTGATTTCAGTAGAAGATTTTCAAACACTTAAATCTTAAATGAAATTAATAAAATAGTTTGAAACTACAATATTATGTATACCGCTAAGTTTTGGCTTTCACATTCATGCCCACATCAGGGCCTTAATTTATATCTTAATCTTTATCTATATGGCAAAGTGTACATTAGAGGCGTTGGTGAGGTTTGACGCAGCTAGAGTCTATACATCCCTCCTTCATAGGAACCACTTACATTCCCCCGTGTCCCTTGCCATATGCTGGTTTTCAATATTACCTCTGTCCTTATTTGTGAGCAAACACAAGAAATATGGACCATTATACAATTCCAAGTTGGCAAATATGAAAGGTCGATCAGGGTCAATTGATACTCAACCTTCATCCAGGTACATACATGTACGCCAAGTTGTCAAATATAAAAAGGCTCAAAATATCAAACCACGTTGTGAGTATTGGAAGGTTTAATACTCTTCTTGAGTGTGGTGCATAAAAAAGGCAAGCCGTTCAAACCTAAATATTAAACATAAAGATGTGCTTTGAATGATACCAGAAGGTTACTCTGCAGAAGCACTTCTAAATTAAGGGAATATCCATGTGTAATTGTGGGGGGGGGGGGGGGAGTGCTACGGTTTGAATTTATATTAATTCATGGCTAAAGCATAAAATTGAATCATATTGTCAAGACAGTTTTGTATGCAGTATACGTTTCAGACCCTAGAGAAATAAAGAGAAGGCTGCTATTCGGGTTCACTTTTATCCATGATGTGCACTCTTTTCAATTCACTTTCATTGATTCGCCCGAGGGAATCTCCAATTTCACCCATTTCTCTCAAGCCAGATGATACATTTCTACCCAAATAGAATTAATTTCCATCCTCTTTTGTTATCTGATAGTCAAACTACAACATGAAAGGAGGTTTAGAATTGAGAAATTGTATCCCGTGTTATTGTGGAGTGTTTGCAGAGGGAATTCTGCTTGCATGCTTGTAAAGGTGACAGCGATAAGATGGAGATGCTCAGCTTTCGTCTGATCGTATGACAGATGGGTGATGCAATCCTTCAACAATGTAGACATAAAGTCTCGATGGCAAGCGTGCAATTATCTTCTACGGTACTTGCTTTAAAGAGAGGAAGAGAAGGATAGGGAGAACTGTCAAATGTATGCTTTGTGATCATGAAACAATGACACAGATATTGTTTTCACCTGGTAGCATTTCAAAATTTGCAATTTGTAAACGTTTTACATTGGTGCATGACTTTCATATGTCTGAATGTGAGGTAAGTTAATTGTTCAGGATGTATATCCAGGGTAAATTGGATGTACAGTAAGAGGCAGGGCAGTGGAGAAGAGATGAAATCTGCCTTTAAAAAAGTTTTTATAGCATAAGCTCGTACAGTGTAGTCATGAATGCAGTAAGCATGCACTGAGCACGTGGTGTACGTAGCATGTCTATCACTGTGCACAATTGGTCTGCCACATTATTAATAAACGCTCCCTTCATTGAAGAGCGCGAAAGAAGAATTGATTTTCATTCAAAGCAAAATAAGATGCTTCTGAAAACAAAATGATTGCAGGTTCCTGTATCTTTAGTACGTATTTTATAGACAAGAGGGGTGGATTTCTCATTCTGATTTAACAAAATCTTCAAACTCTCATTTTCATCACCAATCACTCTTCTACCATTTTACCAAAACAACTATTACCAGTAACTGTAACTTTGTCAATGTTCTTGGCAACTCTTCACATATCGTCTGTTTGGAGCCTTAAGGGCATTAACTCATATACTTTAACACTAATAATGCCCTTCTGGCTCTGACGAATATTCAAGGATGAATCATGGGTAGATTCATTGACTCACAGAGCTGTCTCCTCTACTTTCAAACCTTGATGTCCATCAGCAGACTGATGAAGCAAGCTGAACCAATATTTAACCATCAGTTATCATGCTCTAGTCCTCTCCCGCCCCCCCCCCCCCAAAAAAAAGTAGTGAGATAAAAGCACGTTATCTTTATCCTGCACACATATGCATATTTAAATTATGAGGGCCTCAAATCCTTGGTGGCAATCTGACAGATCGATATGCATGCTTAATATTATCAATAGTGAATATATACATTACAAAATGTGTATGATCATTGACATTCGATCCAATATGCATGTTCAGTTCAATGAAGCAACAGGGTAGGAGGTGAAGGAGATGGAGGCTTTTAATTTATGCATACAAGTATTTATGATAGGTTAGCATGAATTTCAGAAGTGGTGCGTAGGGCTCTGCTTAATATAATAGAGATGATGTTTGTTTGTATTTGCATTTATTATTCATTCTTTTTAAAGCTGTTTTGATAGAGCTGATTTTCAGAGGACATTAGTTTAGAAGTGTGAACATTTTATCATAACTTCAGTAATTAGTCAACTTTTATTTGTATGCACAATATTACCACCATTCATCCTTGCATTGTTTCTCTCTATTTCTCCCTTCTCCCCTTCTCTTTTTCATTTCATTCAATTCTCGTTGCAGAAAATGGTGACTTCCTGGCGCTGGATCTTGGCGGCTCTAACTTCCGTGTGATGTGGGTGAAGATTAAAGATGGGAAGAGCAAGGCCTGCATGGATGTGTACACCATTCCTGGTGAAGTGATGAGGGGGCCGGGAGATCAGGTAATATATGATTAACTTGCTGACGTTTTCGAGACCTGGGGTAGTGGCCTGGGGTAGTCATATAATGTTTTCTTTGATCCTTGACTGTAGCCTTGTTAACACTGTATCCATCTCAAAGAGTTCTAATGTTGCTCCTTGTGATATGGGTAAAGATTAATCACGGAAAGAAGAAGACCTACATAGATGTTTATACCATTCCTACTGAGGTGATGAGAAGAGCTGCCCGGAGATCAGGTATATGATTAACTTGCTGACGTTTTCGACATCTGGGGTAGTGGTCTGGGATTACTTCATATGTTTTCTTTGATCCTTCACTGTAGCCTTGTTAACACTAATAATAATAATATTTAATTTGTATATAGCGCTTAATACAAATGTCTCTAAGCGCTTTACAAATATACTATTACCCCGGTCATTGGATTCCGTGCTTGCCTGAACACAATGTGTGCACAATCTCCACTCCACTAGAGACTTTTATCCACCTTAAAATGTTCTAATGTGGCTACTTATGATATGGATAAAGATTACCTGTAATAACGGGAAGAGCAACCTGCATTGATGTGTACCCCATTGCTACTGAGGTGATGAGAAGGGCCTGGAGATCAGGTAACTAATTGCTGACGTCATTGAGATCTGGGGTAGTCTTATAATGTTTTCATGTACAGTACATACATGTAGCTCGGCTCCTGGACTTGTCTTGTTAACACATGGATGGTACAGTTAATCTGACATTTGCTCTGCCAACAATTGCTCCAGGCTTTATGTTATCATATGGTTAGAGTTACGGTTGCCATTGGATTTTACCAGGCACCATTTACAGCCACTTGCAAAGCTGGGTAAACTACATGAACATTTGCATCCTACCGGGCAACGTTATTACCGGTCTTGGATTTGAACCCCGAACCTTGTGATCTACAGTCAGTGACTTAAAATCCTCCAGACCACAACACCTCTGTCACTAATAATGAGTATGCTGTGGGGACTTTCGTTGTTCACAGCTACTTTATAACCCCCGACCCCCCCCCCCCCCCCCCTTCCATTGTCTGCTTGTGCAAATCATGTCCATACTGTGATCTCACACATCTCAGCAGCGTTCGGAGAGCTCTTCAGGTGCTATGCCGGGGTTGTATTTAAGCGCTTTGTAAGTTTATATAATAATCATTACTTTGAATGTTTCCAAGCATTGAATTTTGATAACCTTGTCGAATCAAAGTTTTAACTTTGCAATAATGAAAATAAAGTTAGTTTTAAAATCAATGAATATCTACTTTAAGCTTATGTTAACATGGCTTGAGAGGGTCCAAGAAAGATAGGATCCCTGCAAGGTTGCTAAATCAAGAGTTCATGTAATAGATATCACTTTGCTGACATTTCAGGAGCTCTGACCCAGGGCAGTCCTTCATTGTCTGTTCAGGCTATTGGATTTGATGGCTCAGTGGTAGACCAATGATCTTAATCAATAATTAATCAATTGATAAAGTATTGTGTTTTATGTTCTAACATTTCCCTGCTAATTTAAGTAGAAGAATAATAATTCAAGGATATTAAACCCATTTGTATGCATAGGCATCTTTAAACACATTTTTTAAATTCAGATCTCTTTGAGATTCTTTATATTAAGGAAGAGTATTTGAAAACATATATATTGCGTCCATTTGAATAAAACAAATATTGATGACGTACATGTATAGAAATTGTAATGAATTAGAGATCATAAGTACACCTCCTATCACATATGCGTACATATCCTATACAAATTATCCAAGAAATTAAACTTTGTTTGAATATATAAGGTGAGATTACACTTGTACACGTGCCCTGTGCGTGAACCTACCCGTCGTTTGCATGCAAAATGTCAAAGTTTGCTCTAACCTCATTCAATAATATCAGTTGAAAGAAACCTACAGATTCCCAAGAAGACATTACCCCTGGTCATAGTCTGAGAATAGTCCAATTAACGTACGCCAGACGAAACTGGCTTCAGGACATGAGCCCATCAACTGAAACCAGATACATTGTACATGAAGGAAGATAGGTCTTCAAGAGAACTTTGCCCCTCAAGTGTCTGCCGAGTGACTATCAATTGATACCTTGGATATCATAACATCCTGTCCTTTTCGAAATCTTACCGATTTTTTGAGATGGTGAACTGTGGTCACACCATACAAGTAACTCATGATGGACAATAATCTATTTCGTTTCATATTGTTTCATATTATTTCCTTTTGCCTTTTTTGTTTTGTTACACTTCATTTAATTTCTTTAGTATTATCATTTTCAAACATGTACAATCTGCATAATGAGTAAGCAGCTGTACTTAAAATTCACAAAATAGAATTTGAATCAGTAACATATCAGGCAAATATAGTACTGGTTGGGATACTAAACGTACATGTACATGAAAGACGACTAAAGCTAGTGGGCAAAAGTTCCACAAGAGTTCAATGTGCGTAGGCCGGTGATATTTTGTTGCATTCTAAGTAAGGCACGTTGTACATTTGAAAACATAGTAAAATATCATTCTAAAGAGCAGACATGAATGGAAGGATGCCTCGAATATACGGGTTACCATGGCAACATAACCAGCTTGTGTTAACCTTATACCCTCGAGCCACATGTTTCTGAACTCTACTGACATCATTTATCAAGGTAAAATATTTTATTGCAGTCTAAGCAAGGCACGTTGTACATTTGAAAACATAGTAAAATATCATTCTAAAGAGCAGACATGAATGAAAGCTGCCTCAAATGCAAGTTACCATGGCAACATAACCAGGTTGTGCTAACCTGGTAACCTCAAACATAGTAAAATATCATTCTAAAGAGCAGACATGAATGGAATGATGCCTCGAATATGCCAGTTACCATGGCAACATAACCAGCTTGTGTTAACCTGGTAACCTCAAGCTGCTTCTGAACTCTACTGACATTATATCAAGGTGATAAATTTTAAAATCAGAATCTATGATGCATGGAATATATAGGTTCCGTAGTGTGTTGGTCAAATCGATTGCAGAGTTGCGTCTTGTCAGCTGATTTTAATCTATAAATAGACTGATATGTTTTACTACTATAAGGATAAATTCCCACATTCATTTTAAAATGTACCGCAAGCATGGCTCTTCACACACACACAAATTCAAATTGACTTGTAAGGGTTGAAAACAAGACGATTCAATCTGGATTGTGTGGTAAAGTAATTTATTGTCAGTACATTACAATCATGGTCAGGACCACTAGTATCAGGTCTACTATAAAATACAAAAAAAGGTTAAAAGGGGCTTGAAGTACAAAGTCCAAATGGCCTACTTGAATTCAAGACCATTATTTACCAATTTGGTGGGTTAAAGACTCCCACTTAGTCCTGCTTGATTTAAATTTTTACTTTTGAACAGTGCAAGAACAAATTTCTTTTTTTTGTTCTTGTTTTTTTAGTAGGAAAAACCCAAATGTAAACAAAAATACATTGTCAAAGATATGTTGTCCGTTGCTGACATGCAGGCTTTCTAGTATACACAATGATTCATTGAAATCATCAGCCCTAGCTCGAAACAGACAAGAAATTACACTTGCTGTATTAAGTTTTGCTTAGTTTGCTATATTCATGTTAACAAGGGACAGGAAATTACCACATTTAATAGACCTGGGGAGTGTTTCACAAAGATCCTAAGTAGAACTTAACACTAAGTTGGACTTACAAATTATGGACAGCCATTAGAGCCTTAAAATGAAATATATTCAAAAGCAGAAATTCAAGTATTTTAGACTTTTTATAAATTCTACATCCAGAACATGAAATCTCCTTGATGATAGAAAATATGAATGATTTGAATCAACATTTTATGCCTTTTAAAATAACTTTTACACAATATTTTCAAAGATGCTAATGGCTTTCCATAATTTTTAAGTCCAACTTAGAGATAAGTTCAACTTAGGATCTTTGTGAAACACCCCCCAGGACTTGCCCAGTTACATCTGTGTACATTTGCATACTGGAAATCCAAGCAAAACTGCATTTATGCACCTTTATTCTGATGTAATTGAGAAAAAACAAATTCCCCCAGTTTGCATGTGTAAGTAGAATGAAATATAGAGAAATAAAATGATCAAGACATTTAGAACAATCAAATTGAAAGATATAGAATAATGAAGAAATAGGCTTATGCAGCAATTCTTCATCTAAAGCATGCATTTTAGTTCAGTCTTGAAGTGTGATCTACAGAAGACTCGGAAAGTAACAAACAATATTGTAATATGATACCCAGAATAGACCCAGAAAGTAACCCATATCAGAATGTCATCAACCTGTTTGTACAGATCGACAGCTCTGTTAACCTATTGACTACTGAATTCTCCCATTGCCATAGACTTAACACAGGGACCACCCTGTTCCTGGAGACAATTGGTTAACATCTACTTCAGAAGGTTCACTTGATACCTGGAAAGTAAGCTATGCACGTAGTGATGCATTGCGTCATGGACCCTTACGCTAACGCTAAAATCCAGAATAGTTTCTACAGAACTGACAATAATAATAATAATAATAGCTCACATTTATAATGCGCATAATACTTTGTTTCTAGGCGCAGCACATATTATTACCCCGGCCATCGGATTCAGGCTTACCCGCACCACAACGTACCGGTATGCACATTTTCCACTCCCTGGGGAGCATTCCCGCCAGTCGCCATTTTACAAGCGCCACATGTCAATCCAACCCCATTAACTTTCGCATCCTACCAGGTACCCATTTAACACCTGGGTGGAGAGTGGCAAATGTAGATCAATGCCTTTCCAAAGGATAAGGTGAGCATACCCAAAAAAAATTCTACCTCTGGAGACGGGTATGCTGTTCCGTCAGCATGAGCGCTAGTCTGTCTGATTATGGTGTGATTCTACAGAAGCACGTACCTGGAAATATTCCGGAAATCAGCAGTATTTGAAATCCTGTAGAAACACACCGATTGAATGATTGATTGATTCAGATAAAGCTGATGATAAGATTTAAATGCGCTGATCTGATTAGTTTTAGTCTGATTGCTTAGGTGATAAGTTAATCATTTACAGTATAGTAATATATGCTTACACAAGCTAATTAAAACTTACACAATAAAAAGCTTACACAAGATTAAAACTTAATATGCATTAAGATGCATCCAACTACCTTTTCATTTGGGGGCTCAATGGGGGATGCTGCAAAAAAATACAAAATAGGGGTGCCGCAAGAGAAGTCTAGTTATATCAACAAATATTTGGAAACAAAATTTAGTGGAAACAAAATATCAGAAACCGCCAGAGTATGTACTTGGAAATAAGATTTTAAAGATAACAAATTGTATTTCTTCCTAACTCACTTGCAACATTTAGAAACAATATGAATATTGGCAAATAGAGACCAAAATATCCTTTATATTGAAATTACACGTACACCATGCTCGTTTGCTTCACTCGCTTCCAATATTTAAAAACAGGTTAATTCTTTTCAGGTGGGCTGTATCTAATACAGACCACCTTATATTTTTGTTAAAATTGCCTTTATTATTATTTATTTATCAGGTGGGCTGTATCTAATATGAGCGTCCGCTTAACATAAATGTCCGTGCGCGCGACTCTTGTTGTACATAACATACATGGGCAAAAACATGCCTATACAAAATCCATTATAGCTCTTTGGAAGGCACCGAGACCCTCAATTTTTTTGAGAGTATGAGTCGGAAATATGATTTCATGTCTCATTTGGCCATTAAGTGTATCGTGACATCATCTTAATGGCCTTGGAACTCAAAATACGAATTTGCATATTATGACGTCAGCATATTTATGTAAAATTGATTGTATCTCTGTAAATATTGATCGATTTTTTTCAAAATTTCGATATGTTGTAGCTAAGACAATTTTCTACAATCTCAGATTTAACCATTTTTCATTTTGATGACGTCATCATAGTGAGAATTTCGATTAAAGGCCTAATGTCAGAAATGTCATAATATGCGTATTATGCCCATAGAAGGTGAATTTCGTTCACGTAATGAATCTACATGATATTGTTTATTAAGAATTTTTAAGCAGTTTCTCGCTTATTTTTGCTCTATTTTGTTTTCAAATTTTAGTTGACCAGCCCACCTATACTTGTTCCAAACAAGTATTATATGTCTAGTTTTATAATGTATTTTTGTATTAATGTATTTTTTGGTGGTGAGGTGTCTGCACACATTTATATCTTATATCTTATCTAGTGTACTAATTACAAAATTATCTAGAAAAAAGGTTATTATTTTTGGCTCTCTTCACTTCGCTTACTCAAAACTTCGCCCACGCCAAATTTAGAAACAAATACGAGTGCCAGAGTGATGCAGAATATATCCTCTGTGTTGACTATGGGAATGGAGTGATGCAAAACTTGTTATTTCTTCAAAAGGTGCCTTGAACAACCCAGCACAACATTTTATTCCTATTTACATTGTAATTAACTGCATTACTTTTTCTATCATATATTTTGTTGAGTTTTAATTCACTGATTGATTTGTTTTGTAAAGTGCTTTGATCAGTTCTAAATTGGATATAGCGCTATAAAAGAAACAATTTATTCTTATATTATATTATATATAAGACCATAACACTTTTACATACGTTTAATAGCTACTAAATTGGGGAACTTTTGTTTACCTCAAGCATATAAGTATAGATAACCATAAATCTTGGAAGTTATGACTTCAAAATTTGGGTTGTGTGATAGTAAAGCCATTTATAGGGCATTAATTCAAGTGTTGAATTATGTGAGTAGATTGCCCTTTTGCTCTTATCAAACAATATGTATGTTGTCCCTCAATGAATCAAAAACATTGATTAGGGGTGTTGTATTCAGTGTGTCATTCACTTGTGGTTGAACCTTTAGAGTCTAGCACTTCAGTCATTCAGCAAAACATCTACATTTGCCAGCCTCGACTCAGATAAAGAGCATGGTACCTTGTAGGAAGTATCATAGTTGCGGTAGCTGGACTTTTTTTTTTTTTTTTTTTTTTTTTTTGCTGAAAAAGATACCATAAAAAGCGAAGAAAAGCAGTGAATAAAGACAACGTGAATCTTTTTCTCTTGTACTTATCAAAGTCTGTTATAGTTTGCACAATTTTTCCATTGCTTTTCCTTGATATTGCTTTATTTCAGCTTTTTGTTGATTCATATGGTTTACTCTGAACAGTGCAAGACAAAAAGCCTTAATATGTCTTTAATCTCTGCTATTCTTTGATTTCAGATAATTGTCTTTTTCTCTAGTTATCAATCGTTAAAATCATACTCTCCATCCTTTCTCTTTTTTCTGTCTTTCTGTCCTTTCTTTCTGTTACTTACTCTTCTCCGCCTTCTCTCTCTGTCTCTCTCTCTCTCTCTCTCTCTTTCTCTCTCTCTCTCTCCCTCTCCCTCTCCCTCTCTCCTCTCCTATCTCTCTCTTTCTCTCTCTCTCTACTTTTCTTCTCTCACTTTTTTTTTAAAACTTCTTTCTCTTCATCCTCAATATCCTCATCCTCAATATCCTTCTTGTGCTTAATATGTCCTGCCCTCTGCTTTCCATTACAGCTATTTGACTACATTGCAGAGCATCTTGCCAAGTTCACTAGGCTACCACAAACTTTGTGAGATGCGTATTCCCCTCGGTTTCACCTTCTCCTTCCCATGCTTCCACAAAGGCATCGCCTCGGGTAAGTCTTCAGTCTAATAATAATAATAATAGCTACAGTAGTTCTTATATAGCGCTTTCAGGACCGAAGGCCCTCTCAAAGTATTTACATATATATATATATATTATTACCTTGGTCATCGGATTCAGGCTTACCGCACACGATGTATGCACATTCTCCGCTGCCCGGGGAGCATTCCAGCCAGGCGTCATTTTTACAAGCGCACACTTGCTAATCTAGCACATTAGCTTTTGCATCCTACCGGGCACCCATTTAACACCTGGGTGGAGAGTGGCTAATATAGATCAATGTCTTGCCAAAGGACATTAGTGCAGCAGTGGGACTTGAACTGGGACCTTGTGATCCACAGTCCGGTGACATATCTACTCGACATTCAACATTTTTCTACAGGAGACCCAGAAAGTAGCGGTATTGTATACCCGGAATAGACCCAGAAAGTAACCCCTATCTGAATATGACCACTCTGTATCTACATGCAGCATTGCAGTTAATGGACTTAAGGTGACTGTAGCAGGTACCCTGGATGTCTGGAAAGTGGGCAATACGCACAGTAATGCATTGAGCCATGTAACCTAAACGCTAATGCTTTAAAAAAGAAAAATACACCTCTGGAGATGGGTACCATAATGAACGGTGTATAAACCGCACCTTTTTGCCGCCAAAAAAAATTCAAAGTCGGGGTGCGGTTTATACACGGTACACAAAACAAAACAAACAAAAAAAATTAAGTTTCGATTTATGCCCCTCCACCTGGCGCTATGCCTGGCAATGTCTCCCAGCTCAGTAATTGGTGTGTTGAATCACCACTCAGAAACTAGAACAACACTCAAATTTGTCTGTCATCTTGGTTTGAACGTAATCTTTCTGATAGATCTCAAGATGTAGTTTATAATATGAATTCCTCCAATTTTTCTTCTATTACACGGCGTACCACAAGGTTCTATCCTAGGTCCTCTACTGTTTTTTTTTATTTACATTAATGATCTTACACATTCAGCTGCACCTCGCAGTTAAATGAAAGGCCTTCCCGCATTGGTTTTTTAACACGGACCTGGCTTGCTGCCGACAAAATCGGCAAAAAAAAAAAAAAAAAAGAGGGCGGTTTATACACCGTTAATTACGGTACACTATTCTGTTAGCATTGACATTGGTGTTAGCATCGTATTATCATTTCCAGTGTTATAACTTCGGTGGTCGGTACTGGGTGGGCCCGAACAGCACGGAGGATTTCCGCCCACCACTCCTGATGAAAAACACTGCTTTCAAACAGCACTAACTTCACATAAAAAAACTGTTTTAAAGTTGCGCTATTATTTTGTTTCATTTCAATTCGTTTATTTCCATTTCTAACAAAATAAAATAAAATACAAGGGATTGCACGAAAAAAGAAACGTTGCATCACCAATACAAAGAGTCTGGATTCTACAGACCGAGACTCAATGTTGTAGACATTATAGCACACCTTGTTCCAGTGCTAATTCAAAATCCACACAGAAGAAGACGTAGGAAGGAGAACTATTTTATGTCACGATGAGGTTACCATGATCACAGTCATCAATTATGAAACAGACCAGCGATAGCGTTTCAATGTGAATGTCATATATACGAGCTAAGCAGTCATAACAAACTTCATAAAATTGATACGAGCTAAAGCAGTCATAACAACCTAATTCAATAAGATTCGACACACTCATCACATACGTAGCACGACAGCAACACTTTCACAGCAACACTTTCACAGCAATCATTGATATCTAATAATTAAACAGGTAGTAAAATAAACCTACCAAACTATTTAAAACAATGAAATACTTGATTGAAATTAGGGAAGCATGAAGTGGTGTACGATTGCACTCCTTTGGAAATAATTGAATAGTCCATGGGGTGTATCTTAAATGGGAAAAGTATGGTGTGGGGTTGTTCAAAATTGACATAATTAACCAATCAGAACTGATCTATGGTAGTTCATGCTGTTTATCCTCCGTGTTTTTTACCTATACCCTTACACTCCCATGGCAAATTGCGTTCGACTTGTCGCACATGTGTTATAAAGGCAATGGCGAGCTGGCGACCTATTTTTATCAGAGTATGGTGGGTGAACTTTCAAATGAAAGAGGTTGTATCAATGTAAGTCGGGTGGATGTGATTCTCAGTTCTAAAAAACGAAAAATGAATTTTTAAAGATTGTGTTGGTAAATTAAAGTTCATAGGCTAACAATATGTTATGCTGCGTTACTCAGACAATAGGGGGCGTTGTCCAATGAGACTAATCAGGGCCATCTATATACAGAGTTTGGCCAACTTGGTTTCACTGGGTCACAACATGGCGTGTATTCTTTTGTTTTGTGCTTGCCCTACAAAGCAGCTGTAGTTGCCATATTGTGTCCAACTCAAACCGGGTTGGCCAAACTCTGTGTATAGATGGCTCTGAGACTTATCATAGCTACGGTATATGCATTTTGGGGAGAACGGGCTACTACGCTTTATCAGATTACTTTTATCATACCAACATGCACATGGTCCTTGGTGCAATA